>APFE030543161.1:0-89555 GCA_000404065.3 Pinus taeda
TTCATTTATGTAATGTAAAGGAGGTTGCCCCCTCGAGGAGGCTGAATTCTAAGGCATTGATCTATCTTTTCTATCTTTGCTTGAGCTGGTTTCATAAAAATTTTACAATGTTTTCTAGTTTTTTAGAAGATTAGCCAAGAATTTGCAATACCATATCACTGAGTGAAAATTTTGCTAAGATTTAACAAAATTTTATAATTCAGTGAAAGATTCCCCAAAAAATTATATATGTGTATTATATCAATGAAAAAATGGCATATACATTTTCTATATACCATGGAGATTCGCCCATTTATTATACATATAAATTTTGGGGTTTCTTAAAATTTTCTCTATTCTACGGGTCTCTTTCTTCTTTTCATCTTCAAGTTGTGCTACCTGAGCTACTAGTTCTTGTGTGAAAGTGAGAATTTTTGGTAGGTTCTTATGTATAAGAAAAATTGATTCTCCATAGGCTACTCTACCTCAGTTTTTGGATCTTGTGTGACAGCAACATCATTGGTGGCTTCTTGTGTACCAATCCATTGGTTCTCCACATGCTACTCTATCTCAACTACTAGTTCTTGTGTGACAACAACATTGTTGGCATGTTCTTATATACCATCACGTAATTCAATATCTTTCCCCTCAAGTCATGTTTCTACTCCCACTGAGAAAAACTTTGGATTATATATACCATTACGTGCATACCTAGCCTCACTAAAAATCACCCCACAAACTTCACACAACAATTTTTCAATCCCTTTAGTTTTGGAGAGGGTGGAAGATGCTTTCATCATTTCAAAAATCTTGGTGACGGTTTATGATGAGGAACATCCAGCTCAGGGAGGTCATGGCTGGAGAGTTTGTCTTTGTAAACAAATTGAGTTTCAGTTAGTTTTTATTTTCATTTAAATTTCTAGGAACGGTTGTCTCAGCCCACTGGTAGTTTTTTTGGTTTATGTTCTTTTTTATTTTTATTTAAAATTTACTTTTAGAATACAGTCAAGAAAGAACAGTTGTCAAAGAATAACTAAATGTAACTACTGACAGTTTAATAATTGTACAGTGAATCTTTACAAAAACAGAGGAAGGAAACAGCTACTGTAATCTTTTAACCATCATAGTATCGAATAGAAACAAGCATGAAAACGTTTTTAACAATCTAGATCCATATACTACAACCTAACTATTTTCTTCCTAACTTAACAAAGATCATTGATTTATTTTATAATGAAGATAGGGAATGGATAGCTAATATAGGAGCAAACAGAGTACGCAGACAAATTCAAGAAAACGAAGGCGCGAGCTTGCAGAAGAATCAAATAAATCACTGTCGAAGGAATAAATGAATAGCTACAGGTACCAAACAAAACTCATATCAATTCCTTTTTGCTATTTAATTGTCAAAAGAAATCATTGTGTGTGTGTGTGTATATATATATAATATATAATATATTATATATATATATAATAAATATAATATAAATATATATAATATATATATATATATATATTATATACATATTAATTATATATATATATATTATATATATAATATATATATATATATATAATATATAATATATATATTATATATATATATATCAAAATTGAACATCCACAATCCGAGATACAAGTACCAGTTATAGATAAGCCATAAAAACAAAGTTACAGTGCCAAGAACAATCGTGAGGTCACCATAGGACTGATATCATTACAAATCATAAGTTAAATAGTCGGAAGCATAAATAAACAGTGAGGCCGCAACCACAGTAAGGCCAAGACACAATAAGGTCAAAACCAAACCCTCGACTACATACCCATAGAACACCACCAACAAAAAACACCTTGGACAGACAAATAGAGGAATAACAAGGTGCAACCCTACCCGATGCAAGTGTAGGAATCAGGGTACGAGACCAGTGAACGGAGAGTACAATCACATATCTACAAGGCCAACAACCAGGCCATTAGAACCAACAAAACAAAACCATAAATACAGAATTGAATGCAGAGGTAAGGGTTTACGGAGGGACTTACCAAAGGAGCCGAGCCTGTGCAAACAAGGGAGGAAGCCGTGGACCAAGGTCACAACCACAGAGTGCTCACTGCCCATAAGGAGCAAGAACAGTCAATGAAGAAAGAAAACAAGGTAGAAACAAAAAGAATAGAGAGAAAACTTACCTGTGATTGAACGCTAGATGAGAGCCGAGAGCCGAGCCACCCCACAACCATGACCTGTGATAAATACCAATCAAATAATCAAATAGTGGAGCAAGCACTTTGAGAACAACAACATAAACAAAGCCAACAAATAAAAAAATCCCAAAACCAAAATCATAACCAGGGCCGAACAAGACTGAGACCAAAGATCGAGACTAGGGGTTCCAGACCCAGAACCTCAAAACTGAGGTTAGAACAAGAAGCATCACCAACGCATGCAGGTGGAAACCCTCACAGGAATTCATGCCCAGAACTGGTGAAACAAAACCCTTGTGAATCAACCTGAACCAGAACCAGAAACCTCACCTTGCGGAGCAGCAGAGTGAAACAACGATGAAATGACCAGGCTTAGGGTTTCCTTGGCATAGTAAGAGGTGGGAGAAAAAATACCGAGCATAGGACAATTGTCCTCACATCGTTAATTATCTAGTATTGCACCATAAAGTCAGCTAACCACAAAGCTATCAATAATACAATCGACAATTAATTATAAGTCATAGGTGTTCAGGGTTGGTCCCATCAATTTTTGATATCATAGTAAGTTAGAGTTAATTGTTGTTTTTACAAAATTGAAGTTGGAAGAAGAGGTCGTGGAAGAGCTATTTGAAGGGTAGTAGATGAAGTATTGAGGGAAGAGATTAGGATCCTGAATTCCTATTTGGTAGTAGTAGAAGCAGGAAGGAGAAGGGATCCTGAAGGAGGAGATGACAGTGATGAAGAAGCTACAATTACAACAGATCGGTAATATGAGGAAGGACCTAAAATTAGATTATTAAGGTTAGTTTTATTGGCTAGCAGTAATCCAAAGCCTGACATTTCAAACTATGATGGTAGTTTGTCCACAGAAGTCTTGTTGGACTAGATTAGTGAGTTAGACAAATACTTTGAATGTGAGGAGATCAAAGAAGCTAGGAATGTTAAATTCGTTGCCACAAAGTCAAAAGGACATGCGGCCTTATGGTGGGATAGTGTCCAAGTAGAGATGAGAAGATCAAATAAGTTACCTATTAAAAATTGGACCAGAATGGTTGCTAAGATGAAGGGTAAGTTTTTGCCCAAAGATTACTAGATTGCTCTGTATTGGCAGGTGTAGAATTTGAAGCAGAGAGGAATGACGGTGAAGGAACATATCAAATAATTTTATCGGGTGAATCTAAGGGCTAGTTACATTGAAGACACCTGAGTAAAGACAGCAAGGTTTGTGAATGGCCTAAGGCTAGATATATTAAATGAGATAAGTATTATTTATCCAAAAACCATAGAGGAAGCATACCTGAGTGCCTTAAAGGCAAAAGAAAAGATCACAAGGAAGCAGAATGCCAGAAGAGGACATGGATCTGGTAGAGGGAAAGGACAATCCTTTGGCGAAGGAAGGACTGCAACATTGAAGAAGGCAACAGTTCAAAAACCTCGGGGACAACAAAAAAGGAAGGTAGCACTAGGGGAGGAAGGCCATACCAGAGAGGAAGGGGTAATGGCAGAGGCAGAGGGGCTACTTACCAGTGTTACAAGTGCTACAAGTGGGGGCACATGTCCTTTGAGTGCCCTAAAGGTGAACATGCTGGACAAAGAGGAGCATATGTTGCGAAAACAGAGGAAGCATAGGCACTACCCCAAGAGGTAGAGAATGAACCGAAGACAGGAGAGGCCTTAGTCTTGAATAAGGTACTACTAAAACCAACAAAAGAGATAGCTAAACAAACCGAGAGAAAGGCATTATTCCGAATTGTGTGCAAGTCACATGGAAATTGCTACAAATTGATTATAGACAGTGGAAGCACTAATAATCTAGTTGCAACAAAAATGGTGGAGAAATTGGGTTTGAAAAGGTTGAAGCACCCAACTCCTTGTAAGGTGTCTTGGTTATAGAAAGGTCACCAACTGCTAGTTGATGAGCAGTGTAAGGTGGAGTTCCATATTGGAAAGTATAGGGACAAGGTGATTAATGAAATCATGCCCATGGATGTGTGTCATATTTTACTAGGTAGACCATGGCAATATGACCGAAAAGTCATTCATGATGGAAAAACAAATTGTTACAAGTTTGTTAAGGATGGGATTAAGCATACACTGGTACCCATCAAGGAAGAAGAGATAACAGAAACTAGTGGGACAAAAGTGTTGCTGATGGATGGGAAAGAATTTCTAAAATAGATTGAAGATAACGAGATAAAGTATGTTGTTGTAAGGAGACCGAGATCAGTGTTGTTGCACACTGAAATTTCTGACTTACATGAAGAAATCCAAGATTTGTTGCAGGAATTCAACAACATTGTGGTGGATGATTTACCAGAAAATTTACCACCAAAGTGAAGTATCAGTCATCACATAGATTTCATCCCTGGAGCTAGTTTACCAAGAAAAGCTACTTACCGGATGAGCCCTAAGGACAATGAGGAGATCAAGAAGAAGGTACAAGAATTGTTGGAAAAAGGATTGATATGGGAAAGTTTAAGTCCCTGTGCGGTTCCGATATTTTTAGCTCCTAAGAAAGGAGGTGAGTGGTGGATGTGTACAGATTCAAGAGAAATAAATAAAATTACTATCAGGTATAGGTTTATTGCCACAAATGGATGACATGATGGACTACCTAAGTGGAGCAGCATATTTTTCGAAGATAGACTTGAAGAGCGGATACCACCAGATTAGGATAAGAGAAGGGGACGAATGGAAAATAGATTTCAAAACCATTGAAGGCCTATATGAATGGTTGGTGATGCCATTTGGGTTGAGTAACACCCCTAGTACTTTCATGCGCTTGATGAACAAGACGTTGAAGGAGTTCATTGGGAAATTTGTGATTGTGTATCTTGACGATATAATGATTTTTAGCAAGACCAAGGAAGAACATTTTCGACACATTAGATATGTTATGGAGAAGTTGCAGCAAAACAAGTTGTTGATAAATTTAAAAAAATGTTCTTTCTTTCAGAAGGAGTTAGTCTATTTGGGTTTTGTGATTGCATAAAATGAGCTAAAAATTGACCCAAAAAAAGTTGCAGTTATACTTAGCTGGCCATCCCCTAAGAGTCTATTCGAAGTTTGAAGTTTTCATGGGTTGGCAAGTTTCTATCACAAATTTATAAATAATTTTAGTGGAATCTACACACCCATGTTGGATACCATTAAAAAGGCAAGACAACCTTTCCATTGGATTGAAGTTGTAGAGAAGAGCTTCCAGATATTGAAGAAGAAGATCACTGAAAGGCCCATTTTGAGGTTGCCTAATTTTAACAAACTTTTCAAAGTTTGTTTTGATTCCAGTGGTACAGCCATTGGATCCGTACTCAGCCAGGAAGACAAACCAGTAGCTTATTTCAGTGAAAAATTAAATGAAAGCAACCAAAAGTACACGTCTTATGACAAGGAGTTTTATGCTATCGTACAAGCCTTGAAGCATTGGAGACATTATTTGTTGGGTAATGAGTTTGTCTTGTTTTCTGATAATTCTGTGTTGCAATATGTTATGCAGCAGCATAAACTGAATCATAAACATGCAAAATGGGTTGAGTACTAGCAGAGTTTTACATTCGTATTGAAGCATATCAGTGGTCAAGCCAACAAGGTAGGAGATGCACTAAGCAGAAGAGTTTTACTCTTGCAAGAGAGCACAATAAAAGTGTTGGCCTTTGAACACCTGAAGGACTTGTACCAAATAGGTGCAGATTTCAAGGAGGCTTATGAGGCCTGCCAAAATCCCTTGTTGAGGAACAATAGTCCATGGCTAGACTATAACTTACAGGAGGAGCTGTTACTCAAGGGAGGACAACTGTGTGTTACAGAATGTTTGATGAGGGAGAACATCATCCAGGAAAAACATAGTGGAGGTCTAGCTGGACATTTTGGCATTGAGAAGACCTTGGATCAGCTTAGTCATTTCTATTACTAGCTGAAGATGTGAAGAGATGCACAATGACATGTGATGAGGTGTAAGATATGTCAGTTGGTTAAAGGGCACAGTCAAAACATGGGGTTGTATACACCCTTGCCTCTTCCAAACAGACCATGGGACTTAGTCAGTCTAGACTTTGCCTTGGGTTTGCCCAAAACATAGTGGGGTTTTGACTCCATCATGGTGGTGGTGGACTATTTCTCCAAGATGGCACACTTCATCCCTTGCAAGAAAACTAGTGATGCTACCCACTCAGCACACTTGTTTTTCACTGAAGATCAGACTGCACAGCTTACCCAAGTCCATTATTTCCAATAGGGATGTGAAATTCACAGGACATTTCTGGCGTACCTTGTGGAAAAATCTAGATACAAAGATAAATTTCAGCTCCGCTTATCACCCACAGACAGATGGGTAGACGGAGGTGGTGAACAGGAGCTTCGGAAACTTGCTACAGAGTCTAGTTGTAGAAGATTCACGAATGTGGGATCGTGTACTTGCTCAAGCAGAATTTTGTTACAACAATTAACCAAATCGAAGCACAAGAAGTAGTTCTTTTCAGATCTTGTATGGAATGCATCCCCGAGGAGTGCATGAGTTACGAGATTTGGGACAACTAGAAAGAAGAAGTGCTGATGGGGAGGACTTTGCAAGAGCAATTAATGACCCACATGAGCAGGTGAAGTCAAAATTACAAGAAAACAGTCAAAGGTACAAATATAAAGCAAATCTGAAATGACAGAAGGTACAATTTAATGTAGGGGATCAAGTTCTAGCACATCTGTGCAAAGAAATATTCCCTAAGGGTGAATACAATAAGGTGAAATTTAAGAAAAATGTACCTTGCAAAATTCTGCGCAAGTTTTCTGCAAATGCCTATGAGTTGCAATTTCCTCCAAGTATAGGAATATCACCCATCTTTAATGTGGCAGATTTATTCCCATACACTACTAGTCCTAAAGAGGACAGTTCGGTGCAGCCAAAACAAGATACCCAGGAAGAGAGTAGTTCGTGGATGAGAAAAATACCTTCAGCTCAGCCACTTGAAATCGAAGGAAACCTCGATACACAGGTGGCTAGGTGAACTCGAAGAAAGGAGTACCTACAATACCTCATCAAGTGGAAGAACCACCCTATTGAGCACAGTCCATGGCTTGTCGCAGGACATATACAACGTGAAAGGTATTCTATTAAGGAACTCATGGACTATAGCCATGAATTTTCATCTACCCCAGGAGCCTGATGCAGGAGAATCCAGCTTAGGGAGGTCATGGCTGGAGAGTTTGTCTTTGCAAATAGATTGAGTTTCAGTTAGTTTTTATTTTCATTTAAATTTCTAGGAACGGCTATCTCAGCCCACTGTTAGTTTTTTTGGTTTACATTCTTTTTTATTTTTATTTAAAATTTACTTTTAGACTACAGTCAATAAATAATAGTTGTCGAAGACTAACTAAATGTAACTACTGACAGTTTAATAACTGTACAATGAATCTTTACAAAAACAGAGGAAGGAAATAGTTACTGTAATCTTTTAACCATCATAGTATTGAATAGAAACAAGCATGATTTTTTTTTTTACAATCTCAATCCATATACTACAACCTGAATATTTTATTCCTAACTTAACAAATATCATTGATTTATTTTATAATGAAGATAGGGAATTAATAGCTAATACAAGAGCAAACATAATACGTGGACAAATTGAGGAAAACAAAGGTGCGAGCTTGCAAAAGAATCAAATAAATCACTATCGAAGGAATAAATGAATAGCTACAGGTACCAAACAGAACTTATATCAATTCCTTTTTGCTATTTAATTGTCAAAAAAAATCATTGTGTATACGTATATATCAAAATTGAACATCCACAGTCAAAGATACAGTTACCAGTTATAGACAAGCCATAAAAATAGAGTTACAATGTCAAGAACAACTGCGAGGTCACCATAGGACCGGTATCATTACAAATCATAAGTTAAATAGTCGGAAGCATGAATAAACAGTGAGGCCGAAGCCACAGTAAGGCCAAGACACTATAAGGCTGAAACCAAATCGTCGACTACAAACCCATAGAACACCACCAATAGCAAACACCTCAGACAGACAAATAGAGGAATAAAAAGGAGCGACCCTACTTGATGCAAGTGTAGGAGTCAAGGTACGAGACCAGTGAACAGAGAGTCCAGTCGCATATCTGCATGACCAACAACCAGGCCATTAGAACCAACAAAACATAACCAGAAATACAGAATTGAAAGCATAGGTAAGGGTTTATGGAGGGACTTACCAAAGGAACCAAGCCTATGCGAACAAGTGAGGAAGCCATGAACCAAGGTCACAGCCGCAGAGTTCTCACTGCCCACAAGGAGAAAGAATAGTCAGTGACAGAAGAAAACGAGGTAGAAATGAAAAGCATAGAGAGAAAACTTACCTCTGTTTGAATGCCAGATGAGAGCCAAGCCACCCCACAACCATGACCTGTGATAAATACCAAGGAAATAATCAAACAATGGAGCAAGCACTTTGAGAACAACAACATAAATGAAGCCAACAAATAACAAAATCCCAGAACCAAAAACATAACTAGGGCCAAACAAGATTGAGACCAGAGACCGAGACCAAGGGTTCCAAACCCAGAACCTCGAAACAGAGCTTAGAACAAGAATCATTGCTAATGCATGCAGGTGGAAACCCTCATGGGAATTCATGCCCGGAACTAGTGAAACAAAACCCTTGTGAAGCAACCTGAACCAGAACCAGAGACTTCACCTCGCGGAGCAGTAGAGTGAAACAGCAACGAAATGACTAAGCTTAGGGTTTCCTGGGCATAGCAAGAGGTGGGAGAAACAATACCAAGGATAGGACAGTTGTCCTCACATCTTTAATCAGCCAGTACCGCACCATAAAGTCAGCCAACCACAAAGCTATCAATAATACAATCAGCAATTAATTATAAGTTGTAGGTGTTCAAGGCTGGTCCCATCAGTTTATAACTTTGACAATTCCTTAGTCTGAGTTTTCTTTCTTAACATTCGAAGTTTGTTGCTTAATTCAATATTTTTTTTCTTTAAACTATCAACTTGTTAAGACATGGGATCAAGTTCAGACTTACAAGGAGGAGAGTTTTCAACCATTTTCTTCTTAAGTTCCTCTTATCTCTCCTTCATGGGTTGTCCCTTGAGCTCCTCTATATCAATTAGCATTTTGGATGATTGAGCTAGTGATGTTGTTACATAATTTCTAACAGTTCTTTTTGGAAATATACCACAAATAGGATTTTTCAATAATATTGTCTTGATTATTTTCTACAAGGGTTGTTCTTCTATAGTAGGGAAAGCTCCAAATTCCAAAATTTTTAGCTGTCCATTAGTTATATCAATTAGTGTGTCGGCATGGAGACCTTCATCAGGGATCTCAGCACAAGAGTCTCAAGCAAGTGTATCAGCAAGGAGACCTTCAACGATTATGTCAGCACAAAACTATCTAATAGGTGTATAAGTAGGATAATTTTCAATATTATCCCTTTTTCTCAATCCTACCTCTTCCATCTCAACATCCTTGATTTTTTCCTTTGATTTGTTCCCTAATTACTATTAAGTTGACCCTCTAAAAGAGACAACCAATCCTACCCATGTTCTCCCTTATTATTCCAATGCATCAATAATAATGACCTTTTTTAATCCTTGATTTGTTACACAGGTTTCTTGATGATTTACCTACAAAGAACATTGGTCATATGCTTCAATGGTTCCAACATAAAATATGGCATATTAATCAATTTCCCATGGTGGATATGGGCCAACAGATAGAAGTGATAGTTGAACACTAATGTAAACTGGCCTTCACAAGTAATACATTTCTAGAGAAAGTATGTGACATCCTCCCATCAATATGGTAGTGAAGTTCTATCTACAGCCCTACCCTTGTTCTTAATGTGTTCTCCTTGTTAACACCACACCCCACATTTACTTGTGTTTATAAGCTATCCAAGGTAAACATGAGCTGAGAGTTACTATGCATGATCGAACAAACAAGTTTCAATTATGGAAGTGTGGCCTAATATATTTAAACTTTATTGTAACTTCCTAGGGACACTTGATCACCCAGATGTCAGAAAATACACATTGGTAATCCTTCCTTGATTTGAAACTTTTTTTTATATGACTTTGTAGTTTAGTCACACACATGCCAAGCCTTTCATGTGTCTAGAAGGCTCTAGCCACACACATAATCCATCCTCCATTCAGTTACAACTGAAAAGACTCAGTTTCGTGCATGTGGTCAAGGATTCAGTGATTGAATTTCAAGACTAGCCTACATGCCACTTCCTATAACTTTCCATAATCAAGTCTAGCATAATCATAAGTATGCATAACCTACACTTAGGATCTGATCTTTCCCAAACATGCCAAACACATGATAAACATTTAGACAAATATATGGTAAACATAGTAGCTAAATCTCATGAATGCATATATGTTCATTGTCTCACTGATTCCATTAAAGAATCATCAAGAAGACCCACGACACTCTCAAGCTAGTTGCAACAACACTTGTTAGCTCATACATTCATATAACCATTCAATACCTCATCAAATCATGAATAAGATCCATAACAAGAGCACATCATTTAACCATGCATATAACCGAAATTTAAGTAGAATGAAGCCATGAGAAACCAATCCTAAAATCAACACAATAACCAATACAGGTGCTCAATGATCTCAATAAGAAATAACACATAATAACATATGCATAAAGCCAACAAATTTAGTGGCTTCCATGTACCACCCAACCATAGATTGGGTTGAACCAAATCTCTCTTCCAACTAATAACCCTCATTCCATATTCCAAGCATGAATGTGGGATCACATGGGATAAAACAAAACAAAAACAACCAGGGCATCTAGAGGCTAAACTGCCTCAACCCTCAATCACAGTGATTTCACCTAAACCGATCTATAAATCACCAAACCAACAGAATATTGGATGCCTCAGAATTTCTTCACCATACATAGAGGAATTTTATTGTCTACGCCCCCTTGCCAAGGGATTCCTGTAGATAATCATCTCCACCCCCCAACCCTTGGGATTTTCCTGAGACCACCTCATTTGGATCCAAAAGAAATTTGCAATCCAAATCTAATCAAGAATGAATCCCATCACACCATGGTTGTCTAGGAAATGGAAAATGAAAGGTTGTAACCATTGTCAATCCAGGAAAATCCCATGTCAATGACAACAAAGTAATCATGTAAACCAAATGCATGCGGCATGCATTCAAATCCCAATAAGGGAATCACACATACAACTTATGACCTGCAAAATCTTCTTGGTGTAGCTGCCCTTCCAATGTTCTCCTTTTGCTCCCTTGCTTTCCTTTGCTTGTCCTTTGCTTACTTGCTTTATTGTGTCCAAGTGCCCTCTCTCCCTCTTGGAGTTTGATTTCTTCCTTAGAGAAATAAAAGTTGTCAAAATCCAAAAATGGATCCAAAGTTGTCAGTTGTTTCTCATATGCTTTTCTATATTGATATATGGGGTCTCTTCCTTTCTCTTTCCTCTTTTCTTTCGTTTTCCTTTATTTTCTCTTTAATTTACCTTGCATGCATATTCTTGTCTCTTCATCTTCCTTCTCTCCTATTTTCCTTTATTCCTTGAAATAATTTCCATTTATTTCCTTTTTTCCTTTTCCAATGCTAATGCTAAATTCCATAGCTAATAATAAACCACAAGTGTATCTCTATATAATGTTTTTCCCCTTCTTTCATCTTGGAATACATGTCCCATGACCTTGGTTTGATTTTTTCCTTTATAATGTCCCTTTATTTACATGGAAACTTAACTCGGGGCTTTTACGAACCCTTCCCCCTTGGAGTAACACCATCCATGGTATTATATGACACTTATGACAAGAAATATTGCTTATGGTGCTTTATAAACACAACTCGATGGAGTATTTACAATGAAAAATTATTGAAAACATGACAAACGTATTGTTTATGGAGCTTTATAAACACAACTTGATGCAATATTTACAATTATATGCACATGTATGCATATGCACATTTTATTTAACCAACAATAAAAGGATACGATGCTTGCATCAATGACAATGGAATCTATAGGTTCACACCTCCAACCTCAAAAGTAGTACCAGGGATTCCCCTCCTTCACAGGAAGTCTATAATCCATTGCCAAAATAAAATTCTACCTCTAATGTCTAGCACTACAATCCTTGCGCTACTTGTTCTCTCAGTTTAAAAGTTACCAGATCATTTCTTCCGAGCACACTCCCAATGTGCTTCTGATTCCAATTAGCAATGCTAATGATCAAAATAAATTTATTCACCAACCATTCCTTCTCTTCTTCCTAGTCCCCTGGGTAATTTGGTCACCCCCTTCTATGTAGTCACTCACCTTTCAATTTCAGGCATCGCCTTCTCTAATTCCTAGTCTCCCAGGTTATCCATTCCTTGCCAAGGTTTCCTCACATGGAAAGGTCTCAAAATCAAGGCATACCCTTGCCTCAAAACCATCATACTGTTCATAGCACGCTTATGGAAATCAATGGAAATTATTGGTTATCAGTGTCCCACAATGGCCCTACTCCTGAAATGTGTTACCACCATATGATTGCATGTTTTAATTCCTTTTTTCACTACTGCTAATTCTCTTGCATTCAGTTCCAACCACCTAAACCAGGAATTTCCATGCTTTCCTATACCAAGTACATAATTTCCATTAGAATCAAAAGGAATTGTAACGAATTCAAATCATACCTCATTAGTAGCTCATAAATAAGGTGACACTTGCAATTTTGTTTAATTCCTATCACAAGTCAAATTACATCCTTAATCACATCATCATGTATGAAAATATCACATCTATTAGCTCAAAAATCAACCATCATAAATGAGAATCATAGATTATGTTCTTATTTTGAAATTAAAAACTAAATAAAATGTTGGTGCTTATCTTTTAAATTATTCTTTATTTCTACCTTTGTTCTTTATCCTTTCCATACACACACTAGATCGGTTTCCAAACCTAGCAAGCACCCAATGCCTTCTTTTCTCTTTAACCACATACACACACCCGATCAGTTACCAAACCTAGAAAGTACCCAGTGCCTTCTCTTCTCTTCGCTTCCAAAGAAATAAGGGATTCTGGAGACTATATGGTCTCATCCCTCAATATGAGCAACAAGGGAATCGAAAGACTACACCACCTCCTCCCTTAATATGAGCAACAAGGGAATCTAGATACTACATCGCCTCCTCCCTCAATGTTAGAAACAAGGGAATCTGGAGACTACATCACCTCCTCCCTCAATATTAACAACAAGGGAATCCAAGAAATTTCATACCTACCTGTCCCAACACATTATACAACACACATACCCACACATGGTGTACCAAAACACTTTCACATATACACATGATACAACACAGTGAATACAAATGTCACAACATGACACATACACAATGCACATGGCACAATATAACATGAACGCAACACAACATGTGCAACATGTAAACAACAACAATACTCCACATCTAAAGACCACACCATGTCTAATAGTCGTTATTTCCTCTAAAGTCATTCCCATGCCTTACTGTGTGCATCCACAACCCAAATATCAGTTCCATAGCTCTTTCCACTTATCCGTGCTTGTCCTATCATGTCATATATTTCATTTCTTTCATTATGTTGATGTATCCTTTAGCATTTTTTTTCCATAACGTAAACATGAGCATAGTTATAAACACATAATATCGAAATCATATCCACATGATACTAAAATCATATATCTTCTAAGGCTACTCGCCCATTTTATTCCTCATAAAACCAAGAATATTTTCATGACATTCACCTGAATAAAACAACTATTCTTCCATAAGCATGATCCCTAACAACCCTTTTAGACAATGGAATTTATACATACATACATAAGTAGGCATTAGCGTAACCATGATCACAATACAATTACCAGTTTTCATAAGGTCAAGGTTAAGAGAACTTCTTTTATCCATGCACAACATTGAGAACAACGATTCCCAACATAATCAAGACATATGTTACCTTAGGCCCATGTACTTTACCCTTCTTGGTTACCTTTCTCATGAATGTCCTACCACTATCCGTTTATCCTTATGGACCCAACCAACCCAACTAGTTATCGTGTTCTTTCCTACAGATGCCCTTTATTCATGTGTTGGGCTCAATCTGGGTTTTATACTTCTTTTTGGGTTACATCCAGCTCTCCCCGAGTTCATTCCCCAACCAATTTCCAAGACCCTCAAAAGATAAATGGTAAGAACAAGAAGAAAACATATAAATCCAAACAAAAATACAACACCACAAACAAAGTGGCATGGTCATGCATAAGTCACAATCAAAATTGTAAATCAAGCACAAATAAATCATGAAACATTGAAAGGAAAAAAATTTCAGAAGACAACCTGACTCAATCCCCATCATTTCCTAGTGCTTCTAAGGGTTCATGAATAAATTCTTAGCTCAAGCCTTCCTCAAGATTTCATGGAAGTCTCTTCTCGCTATGATCATCTACATCACATCGTCATAAACATACAATTGTTAATGCATTAATAAATGGAACAATATGCTAGTTACCTTGTCCTTCTATATGAAGCACGTTGCCCTGCAACCAAATGCATGCACATATCATTTATCAAGGGATTCAAGTTCTCTTAACAAAGTATCTATTATGCCTGCATCTGATCAACCATCTTCCATGTAGCTTCCTTGTCCCCAAAGTGCTTCCATGCACTTTAAATTTCTATATTGCTTGGTTCTAGAGCATGAGATTATTCTACTGCAAGATGCATTGAGGCTCTGACTAGAACTCTCCCCTAGTTCCACCTTTCATCTCGATTATGGGATTCCTGATGATATTCCTAGCTATTATCAACTGTTGCATAGATATAAATAATGCTCCAACATACATACCCAACTGTCCATGCCTCCTACGCATCGTAGATCTTAGGCCTAGCACCCCGATACGATGGATAATCCACTGCAATGGTCTCCACCACAAGTCCAACAATTCAATGGATCTCTTCCATTTCCTTTATTCTACTACTCCACGGGCTAAAAAAAATGTGTCCTTTTCCAACAACATTGATTTTCATATGAGGGACCATGTTTTCCTTGTCACCTGCATCCTTAGATCTTCCTCACTTCTTGGGCCATTTCCTTTACCATTCTCATTACTTTCACAATGATTCTTGAATGTAGGCTTGTGCTTTGAATTCTCATAACAATGCTTTAATTTTTTGATGCCTTCCTCCATTGACTACGGCTCACCAAAATCAATCGGGTCTTTGAATGATAATGGAAATCTACTTATTAACCTTTGTATCATTGCTTTATTATCCTTGAGATAGGGCACTTATCTCAATAGCTCTATAAATATGGTTACATGCTCTTCATTTGACAAGGAACCCATCTTGAGCTCATATAATTCCTTGGCATTTCCATCATAATATCTCTCAGAAAAAAACCTCTACCTGAAAAGTCTTTCAAATTCTTCCCAAATCATTACCTCTTCTCTACTACTTCTAACATACTTGACATCTTCTCAACAAATATCTACTTTTCATTTGAAACTGAAGGTAGTTATATTGGCTTTCATATTCTCAGAGTAATCATGAAATATATAATTCCTCATCCTAAGCAGTCATGCTTATGCATCTTTTGATTTCTTCATTTCCCCATAAAAAGTAGGAGGCTTGGCTTTCTTGAATTCCTCTGGAAAATAGTTACTCCTCCTATGATGCTGGCAATGATTGAAATGATGTTTCCTAGAATAAGAGCTAGAATAAAACCCATGCGTACCAATCCTCTTCTAGGGTGTATCCAAGAGTCTTCCAGACTTGAATGTATCATCCCTATCCATCCTATGCCTTTTATGAGACTTGATTCCATCTGCACTATTAGTATTTTCTTCATATTTTTCCCCATAACTAATCCCTAGTTGTCCCTGTTTCTGTAAATATGAAAGGGTCTTGAGGATGACTACATTGACTTCAGCTTCCTTTGAAACTTATTATCTTTTCCTTCATACTTCTTAAGGAATATGCTAGATCAAGAGAGTCTCCTTTTCCATGTTGCTCGATTGAATTCTTCCATCCTACCAATTTCTCTTTCAGCTTATAGGGGGAGTCATATGAACTATACTCAACTATTTTGATCTTCATCTCTTGGCCTTCCATTTCCTAAAATAATCCATTGTTAGTTGAATAAAATCATAATAAAAAATATTATCTCACTTTACTTTGGGTATGGCTATTTCATCCACAGAGGTCAATCCAGATTAGCATGATACATAATAATATCAAGAACTTAATTTTCATGCAAGAAATCACAATTACAATAATCAACATGCATATGAACACAATGCATATAACAATAAGTTAACTATCATGCATGAATAATTGGTGCACATGCATATGACCACACTAATTAACTAACATATAACATGTGTGTAACCACAACAGTAATAGAATGATTGGCATGCATGTAACAAAAAATAACCAACATGCATGCATGCCAACCATATAAACCTACATGAAAACCCGCTTTTACGAAGAGGTCTAACATTATAAACCTACTATGATACCACCCTGTAACACCCCATCCCACATTTACCCACTTTTTCAAGCTCTCCAAGGTAAACATGAGTTGAGAGTTACTATGCATAACCCAACAACCAAGTTCCAATTATGGAAGTGGGGCCTAATATCTTTAATATTTACTGCAAATTTCAAGGGAAACCTTATTACACATATGTCACACAACACCCAATGGTGATCCTTCCCTAAACTGGAACCTTCCTTTTTCCTGATTTTACAGCCCATTTGAATGCATGCCAAGCCTTCCATGTAGCCAGAAGTCTCTAGATGCATGCACAAGACATCCTCCTTGTGGAAATTGAAAAGACTCATTTATGTGTCTAAACCTACAAATTCAATGCCTGAATTTCAAGGCTATCATACAAGCCATAGGCCAGAGATTTCCAGAATCATCAAAGGTAATCACAAGTATGCATAACCTACAGTTAGGCTCATATCTTGCTCAAAAATGCCAAACACATGATAAAAATTTAGACAAACATATGGTAAACATAGTAGTTATATCTTATGAATGCATATTTGTTCATTGTCTCGTTAATTCCATCAGAGAATCATCAAGAAGGGTCACTTACTGCTTAATATAGTTGCAACAACACTTTTTAGTTCATACATTCATATAACCATTCAATAACTCATCAAATCATGAACAAGATCCATAACAAGAGCACATCATTTAACCGTGTCTATAACCAAAATTTAACCGAAATGGATCTATGAAAAACTAGACATAAAATCAACACAATAACCAATGCAGATGACCATTGATCTGAATAAGAAATATCACATAATAACATATGCATATAGTCAAGCAAGTCAGGGACTTCTACATACCATACAACCATAGATTGGGCTGAACCAAATATCTCTTCCAGCCAATCACCCTCATACCATATTCCAAGCATGAATGTGGGATCACATAGGATAAACCAAAACAAGAAAAAAGATGGAATCCAGAGGCTAAACCACCTCAACCCTCAATCACAACGATTTCACATAAACCAGTCAAGAAATCACCAAACCAACACAAGTTTTGATGCGTCATAATTTCTTCATCATACCCAAATAATTTTATTGTCTCCACCCACCTATCAAAGGCTTCCCAGAGAAAACCATCTCCATCCCCCAACCCTTGGGATTTTCCTTGAGACCACCTCACCCGGATCCAAAATCTTGCAGAAATCCGAAGATCAACCAAGAATGAATCCCATCACACCATGGTTATCCATGAAATGGAAAATGCAAGGTTGTAACCACTATCAATCCAGGAAAATCCCATGCCAGTGACATCAAAGTAATCATGTAAACCAAATTCATGCACTATGCATTCAAATCCCAGAAAGGGAATCACACATGCAACTTGTTACCTGCAAAATATTCTTGTTGTATCTACTCTTCCAATATTACCCTTGTGCTCACTCACTTTCCTTTTCTTTTCCTTTGCTTTCTTGATTGCTTTCTTATGTCCAAGTTTTCTCTCTCCCTCTTAGAGTTTGATTTCTTCCTTAGAAAAACTAAAGTTGTCAAAAGCTGAAAATAAATCCAAAGTTGTCAACTATTTCTCATATGCCTTTTTATCATTTATGGTTGGTGTCTCTTCTTTTCCCTTTCCTCTTTTCTTTCATTTTCCTTTATTTTCTCTTTAATTTCCCTTCCATGGATATTCTTGTCTCTTCATCTTCCTTTTCTCTTATTTTCCTTTATTTCTTGAATTAATTTCCATTAATTTCCTTTTCCAATTTCCATAGCGAATAATAAACCACAAGTGGATCCTAATATAACATTTTCCCCCTTCCTTCAGCTTTGAATGAGTGTCCCATTACCTTGGTTTGATTTTTTCCTTTATAATGTCCCTTTTTCTACATGGAAAAATAACCCGGGGTTGTTACATCCTTCTTCCATAAAATTGGCCTTCGTTATTGGAATCGATATTTTCCTGTTGAACCAATGCATTTCTATTTGAGATAAAGTTGTTACTCTAGTAATCACTTCCTTTGTAACTGTGATTTTTACTCCTCTTATAGTTAATACCATTATGTCAAATTTTGTGTGAATTAACGAGAAATGGATTCATTGAATCCCATCAACCTATCCACCCTACATTTTAGAATATCTTGTGGAATATTGGATGATCATGCAGCGAACCAATCGAGTTTAGCTCATGACATACAATAGCTCATCCCATGGCTTTGGTGTAGATACAAGTGTTGTTACAATGTCAATAGATGTAGCATGATTTTTGTTGGGGAGACGAATGTTAAATATTCAAAAGGTGGCAAGGTCAATTATAGTAGGTTATTTAATTGGTACGCAAGGCATCACAATTGACAAGTAAAATATGATACACAATAATTTTGAAATATTGGATTAGAGTAACGGAGGAAAAAAGGTGATAAGTGATGGTATATGTTATCACTCAGGTTGTTCCCTGCTTCCTGTAGGGAATACGGCCGAGGTAACCACTAACCAATATTTTAGCTACAGGTCCTAGCCTACCTGCAACCAGAGAGGGCTCTCTCTTTGAAGTTTAGCTTTGTTTTGGAGTATTTTAGGCTAGTTATGATGAACAGGGTTTGGTTTTAAGTTTGTTGGATGGTGATCTCAGAAAGAGCTGGGTTGCAAGTATAAAACGGTATTTTCCATTAGGAAATGGAGTTACTGAAAGTGTACTCGTCAAAAGAGTTTCTTGGTGAAAGGTAGTGCCACAGAGCAGGATAGGCAAGCTAGAAACAATTTTCAAATCAGGAAATGATGGGATGAAGTCAGGGAATGAAAGGCAATCAAGAATATTTGATTATACTGGCAGAGGGAAAGTGTATGAATATTATGCAGGAGCAGTTAAGAATTCCTAAATAGTATTCAAAATGAAAGGATTAGTGCAAACATGAGCAGTTAAGAATTCATATTCATGACTAATCCTGAAGAAAACATAATTAACACCAGAGACTAAACATAGGGTGCATTTAAACAAATCCTATGCTATTCTTCTTCTCTGTTATCAAGATCATGAAACATACATGGAATCTACAAATATAGAGACCATAAAACATAGTTTAGTATAACTTATTGTTCCATAGTATGACACGAGAATTCTGTAGCAGGTCCCAGAACATCCAATCCACCTTCAGATGATTCAGACACAATGAACTTCAATAGCACTTTGTATTAATACAGTCTGATATGTTATAGCGTAGTTCAGAAAGAAAATCACCAACCTCTAATACATCTCTTTAACAAGTATATATAGGAGTTTTACAAAATATCCCATAGGGAAATACCTGGACATCAATGTTTCCATCTACTCTGACATAATCAATAACTATTTGTGGAAAAATCGCGCAGCGATAACTGAGGAATTAAAAGCTATTTATTTGTTGTAGCAGGTGTCCTGTGTGCTGTTGACCCTTTGACTCTGGCAGTCGGTGAGTGCCCTTCCTTGATATGTTTTCCTGTAGTGCTGTCCTGTGCCACCTAGTCTGCGCTTTTGAATATTAGTGTGAATTTCACCCGCTATTAATTTGAATTTTCTAGTAGCCGAGACACATAATGCAACTTGCTCATGCAGACAATAAATGAGAAGAGAATCAAAACTACTTTAGAATCTGAAGCAGGCTTTGCCACCAATCCTCAGTTGGCAATTCATGTTTTCTTAATTTGTATAATGTTTCATCAGCTTCAGTGTAGGTGTAATAATTCGGCCAAACTGGAAAAAGGTGTGCTACCTCATGCTCTATGTAAAATAGATCTTCCAGTTTGTCATATAAACTCTTCCATATGGGAGGGACTGCTTCTTCTGTGCTGCTTGATGATGCTGTGATTTGATTTTGTACATAGGCACTCAGCCTGGTTGCATATTGTTCCTGTTTTAGCAGCCTTCCAGTGCTAGTGACTAGGCTAGGTAAACATTTGTTTTGTAAATTTGAAAGCCTTTGTCTAAAAGCATTTACCTCTATCTTCATTTCTTGGCATTTTCTTTCTATGGTTTGGACAAAATTTCTCATGGTCAACACCTTCTTGACTCTTACAATAGTCTCTGTCCTGTTCTGGATTTTTAGTGTTGCCAACTGGTCACCAGTACTAGTATTCAAGAAGTGAATCAATCGATTGGCTTGCTCAGGCTTATCTGCTAATAATTTTCTAGCCTTATGAGTTTCATGTTGAGCTACAACCATCAAATATACCTAATAAAAAATGGTTTGTATTGCTGTCCATTGATCAGCAAGAGATTGGCCAATTTTATTCCACAAAATTGTTTTTATTTCGGCCAGGGTTCTATGGAGAGTGAGGTCTTTCTCCAAGACCTTTATCTTATTTTCTAGGGCCTTTACTTGCCTTGTCTTCTCAACAACTGTCATCTTTGATTTATCGTAACTAGCCTCAATCTTGTCTAGCTTTTCTTTGGTTTCTTTCATCTCTGCCATTTGTAATTCTAGAGCCTTAATCTCTTTCATCATGGCCTCCATACTCAAGCTGACCTCTTGCATTGTTGTTGCTGTAGTTGCTGCTGAAGTTGATGCACCTGCTGCTGAAGTTGAATCTAGGGGAGGTGCTGTAGTTATTGGTGCTGTAGTTATTGGAGCTGTTTGGGATGGTTGAGGGGCCAACTCTGGTTGTTTCCCTCGTTGAGCCTCTTCCAATGCTTTCTCTGTTTCTAATATCCTTTGATTCATCCTCATAAGTAGACTAACCACATCTTCTACTTCCTGTTGTTGCACTACTTCTGCAGTTTGAGGATGTATGGTGACTGCCAGCTTCATTTGTTTTCTCAGTGCTGCTATGTCTTCCTCCTTTTTTCTAATAAAGGCTTGTGTGCCTTTGGGATCTTTGGGATCATGTCCCAACTCTATGATGATTTCTTCCAAGGATTTTATCCTATTATCCTTGGCCAATGATGAGGCCTTTTCCAGCTCTAACTAGACAGAAGTATCGTATGAAGAGTTCTGCAATCTATGGGCCAATAGAGCCTTATCTTCCAATGTAGAATAAACCATTTCTCCCATCTTCTTATGTAACTCAATCTGGTCTATTGGATGTATGTCTTTTGCCAGGACCTCCAAATTGGTTCTGATGTAGTCTGCAGCTAACTGTGGCTGCTGTGTAGTAGGTCTGAAGTGACTGAGAGTCATCTTCCCTGCCTCCATATCATAGGCTTCCATTAGCCCTTGCTGATTTGTCGGAGCCATTCTCATTAACTGGTTGTAAAGTTGAAACCTTATTGGCTCGTTTCTAGCTTTGATCTCTGTAAGTGCCTTTTTGATGTCTGAGCCCTTTTGGGTCTGCTGCTTGGAGGATGAAACCTCCCCACCTAGTTGTTTCTCTTGCTCCTGCTAAAAGGAGCTGGTCGATGTTTCCAAAATAGGAGGGATCTGCTACTCAGAAGTCCCCTTACCCCTGATGTTTCCTATGGTTTCTTCTGTAATTTCCTCCTCGGCATAGGGGTTCAGCCTCTGTCTCTTTTCCCCTTACTGATCTGTGGATGTCCCTATGGGTGTACCATCTGTTCTGTCCCTCTTTTTACCTCTTTCCTCATTGTGAGGAGTTTGTAGCACAGGGATTTCAGGTGCCTTTGTCTGTGTTGAAGGGCTTTGTTCTTGACCCTTTTCTGGATTTGAGGATGGTTTCTCCTCCATTGTGCTTTGCTGTTCAGAATGCTCAATTTCTTTGCCCTTTCCTGCTGATGATATGGCCTCCTTAGCTAGCTACTATGAAGTAGCAGTTGATGCGCTTCCTCCAACCGGTTGAGGCTATGTGAAGGTGACCTGTGCAACATAATCCAGGTCAATTCTTTTCTCAATTTGTTTCATATATCTCTCTAATTTTTCTTCTTCGGTGAGCTCTTCATCATCTAATGTGCCCTCTACCCATTCTTGTTAATTGGCATGTTGTTCAATGTAGGGGATTGGCTGGTGCACATATCCTAAAAGGTTGTGTTTGATTCTTCTAAGGCTTATGAAGTGTTCAGGGTCATATGGTGCCTAGTAGAAGCTCTATTTCAACATGAGTTCTTGTCCCAGCACATTGTCTGCATCTTTCCATGCTTCTTCCCTTTTGTTGAAAACAAAGGGACCCAACTGGTGTCTGATTTTAAGTTGTGCCTTCTTGTTTTTTCCATGGAATTGAGTTAGGTCTGCATTACTGAACTGCCTGAAATATTCCAAGGCAAAAAGTCTCATGGGGACATATCTTGGCAGCTTATAAGGGGACAACTCACAGCCATAAATTCTGATCACTATGTGGTTTTGGTAGAAGTACCAATCACCAATGTTGTAGCCCTTTGAAAGATGCAAGATTCTTTGCATTTCAGCAGTGAGCCTAGTAGGAGGAGTCACCATTAATAGGAAAGTAGCTGAGTAGATGAATAGGTCAATAAACTCACAATATGTGTATGGAGAATAGTGGACTTCATGGAAAACTGTGGTCCAATAAATGACAGGTCTCCTCTCTCCTTTTGGGTCTAATCTCGTGAGATGAACCTTGAAACTATCTGGGTGATAGTACAACAGCAGATGGTAAATGTAGGAGGTGTATTTAAACACTCTTTCTCTCTCCATCATCATGAACTGTTCATGTATCGTGTTTGCTATGAAGGTGGCATAGTCATACATGACAGCAGGGGGCTTTCCTGGAGTGAATATGGTTAAGAACAGAAACACAGTCTCATCTACAAACTCTCATGTTTTGCATCCTAAAATGTAGGAAATCATATCCACCATGAGCTTGCCTGTTTCATTAAACGAGGCCTGATGATAGGGAGGAGGATGATCATACTGGCACTACGGATGCATAAACAATTGACTAACTCTTGATATTTCTGCCTTAGAGAGCCTTGCACCCTGATCCGGCAAGAGTTTCATTGTAAAGGGAGCCAGAGGCTGTGGAGGCTCAAAGTTCAGCATTTCATTTATGGATTGAGGAGTGATATAGAACAACACAGACCCATCTGGACTGAGAATTGCTCTCAAAGTGGGTTCATAGTGTGCATGGCATAGATGAATGAAATCAGGTAGCACATTGACTGATGGGAGGTAATAGATGGGCATACTGGATTGCCAAATTCCTAGAATACCTGTTTTATTTCTATGATTATTTCTGAATTGGCACACAGTTTTGAGGTGAGAAGTTAGGCCCATCATATCTTTGATCTGGAAGTCTTTGTCTGCCAAAGGTAGCCACTCTAAATCCATGTGTGGAGCATTCAAAGGAGCAATGTTCAAGGCTACTGGAGTATCCATGATTTATACTGCTTGTATTGATTGCAATATAGGTATAAGTAGCAATAGGAGGTAGAATTGAGGTTTTGAGGATACTGACAGAAGTATGAAAACTGATTTTCTATCTCAAACCAATTTCTCTGTATGAATTTTATGATGAACAACAAATTTGCAGTACTAAGACTGGGTTTTTTGCATCAATTTGCCAAATTGCAGGCTTTGTGGGTAGGATGCTGAGAGAATTTGTATTGAATTTTGCCCAAGGGGCACAAGTCTGCAGAGGGAAAGGGAAGCTGAGGGTTCCCCCTTTAGGAAACAGGTTATAATCAACGGAAACAGGGCGCTGGAATATTTTAACTTAATAATCGAGTGATTTTTGAAGTCTCTGTGGGCGCATATGGATGCACAGTGTGTTGGAGTGGCTCTTTTGTAGAGGGAATGAACGCAAATTTGCAGGTTTATTGTGAATTACCAGCTCAAATGGTTTATGCAGGTCAATGAGCAACCGGTAGGAACTTCTTTGGAAACAAACACAGGTTCTTTCGGCAATTTGAACAGAGAAGTATGAAAAACAGGGTTTCGGGCAGAAATCGGGTAAATACTTGTGTCTAGGGTGCCGAGGATGGTTAGCAAGAACAAATTGGGCTGTGAAGTTGAGCTATGGAGTCAGGTTGGTGGGTTGATGAGAGTATAAGCTCCAGAAGCAATTTTAACAGAAAAACGCATGCACGTTGTTTGCGCAGCAACAAAATAGAAATAAGCCGAAAATAGTCACTTTCACGACTTTTTAACCAAATTTGGACCTTTTGGCACTTTTGGCGCTTTTCTCGGATGACATCATCATGAAGTCCCTTTTGTCGTGTAGCGGGTACGGCAGATGACGTGGCACATGACGTAAGAGATGGTGTGGCACATGACACGGTTGCGGGGTGGTGACATTAGCGGGTGACATGGCACAGGTACAGTGCAGTGGCAGGCGACGTGGCGGCAACTTCATGTGGTAACGTAGGAAACAGGGAAGGGCGGTAAGCGGTTTCCATCGGACCGCCTTTGGTACGGGAGCGGTATGTGTCAGGGGCAGCCCGATGCAATAGGATGCCGACAACTGTCTCGGTGTACAACGATGAAACCATCGACCATCGAGTACTATCGTACCGCTACAAAGGGGCGCCTGATATTGATTAGGACCGGCGGATCTGGGAGAGCCAATCCTATGGTGGACGGGAGGGCAAGATGATCAGAGTTTAGCAGAAAAGCACGCTCAATAAACATTGATTATTGCATGGTTTCGGTGGGTTAAAACCTTAGGTTATCGGTTTAATGTGTTTTCAGCGCAGGACTATGGTTATTCGTTTAACCATATATTAAACAAAATCCACAATGAAATGTTTGCGCGGAGGATAATAGGATATAATTGGTGCGCGGGGGGGGGTTTAACATGGTTATTTATTTAATCGGGTGTTAAATAAATCCCAAAGGTTTATGAACACGGATGGGTTAACATAGAGTCCCAAATGGACCTAATGTTTCCCGAACTTTATATTTATATAGCTATATTGCTATGGGGTGGGATATTTAATATTTTTGGGTTTTTAATATAGTGTTTTGTAGAATAGGGGCAGGGAATGATTTAGGGAGCTATACAATAGGGTTAGATGTTAATATGTGTTTTCTAGAATGATAATGAATGGAAAAATGTTAAAGAGATGAAAGAGCATGGAATGACCATTTTTACACAAGAAATGTGGCTTCTTTTCACTAAGTCAACTCAGATGTCAACTTGGTTTTTAATAAAAATGGAGTGAAACTGGACTTTTTTGGGAAAATCCCAAGGTCCTTGAGGGGATGTTAGTGAATGACTTCTGGGGGAATGAAAGGGGAAGTTAGTCATGCTTCCCTATTGTACCATCAAATAACTGCCATGGTGTTAATGCCATAAGTGAGATGAGTCCTTCTTGACAAGACCACAAGTGATTACCTCCTTGCTTCTGCAACCTCAAACTACCTACCCAGCCTAATACACCTAGAATTTTTTCTTCCTTTGGATTGGGTGCACTTGAACTAGAAAACCCTGATTGTTTTCTTTTTCTTTTGATTGTCCTTCTATCTAAATGTACCCTTGTCTCTTCCAAGGGCCCAGATTAAGCAGTTGGGCTCCTTAAATTCTCTACCTAGCTTCTCATCTGCCAAGCTTGAACTGTTTGGACAGATATTCTTTCTCTATTTTACAACAACATTTCAAACATGGCATGGTTCAGATTGAACTATTGGGCCATCCATCAAATGTAATAAGCAACAGTACCTCCACATGGTGAATTTGCAAATAAGATAGCAGTGGCATTTTGACTGGCCACTTTCCTGGTCTTTGGTTTGGGGTTCATTTTCACTATTTTTTCTGACCAAATGATTTTCTTTCCTTTTGACTATTCTATTAAGGCATACTCTCTTTTCATTTTTTACTTCTCTTTGTCTGTATACAAAATATGGAACCTCTGCAGCATGCAGGGATGAACATATTTAGCACTTCCACTATCAATCATGAAAAATGAAACCTATTGGTATAGGAATCTAACAGTGGCTCCACTTGGGGATGGCTTTTCCTAGTGAAAAGCGAAGAAAAGTAGGTCAGATTGCCTTATTTTTCAATTCTTGTTGTATTATGAAACTTCCTTGTCTTGGAAACCTTTGATCTGAATCTTTGTAACCTGTATGTAGTCCTTATAAGCTTATCTGTGCAAACATTACAGATTTGTCTCTTGCTGGTTTTTCTAAGTGCTTATCATTATCTCCATATTTCCTAAGACTTCCCTCTAACTTGTTTGTGGTACATTCAATATATACACCAAACTTGATGTAATTCCTTGACTTTTCTTCAAAATTTGCTGCATTTGGTTCCCTATCTAACTGTTGTAAATGAAAAATGCTGAAAATACAACTATTTATGTACAATATGTAGTTTGTGTTGTATTCATCAAAGGGGATCAAAATAATGTTTAAGCATTCTCCCATTGACTGGGCCTTCTTCAGTATCTGTGCCATCCAAACCCTTAAGAAAATAGGTGTTGTTACCTTGTACAGCTTGAATCACAAATGGTCCTTTCCAAAGAAAATAAAATTTGCCATGTTTCCCTTTATCTTCCCTCCTAGAGTCCCATTTCAGCACTTTGTTTCCTATGAAAAAGTATTCAGCTTTTGTTCTTTTATCAAATATCTTCTTGATTTTATCTTGTAGTATCTGGGTTCTGTGATATACTTCTTCTCTTGTCTGCTGCAAGTGAATGGTTTGATTGATCCTTCTCTGAATATTATTGGGCTCTGCTTGTATTTATTGCAGCAACTTGATCACATGGATTCCTAAAGAAGAGGGGAATCTTGCCTCCATTCCATAAGTCAACTCATATGGGCTTGTTCCAATGGATCTTTTGGTAGTCAACCTATCTACCTATAGTGCATTCACAAGTTTTTTGTGCCAATTATTTTTATTCTCTTCGAGGATCTTTTTGATGATGTTGATGAGGCTTTTGTTGGAGGATTCATCTAGACCATTACCTTGAGGGTAATAGGCTGTGGAATGACCTAGCGTAATATGTTATTTGTGACAAAAACTGATCATTCTTTTGGATTTAAACGCAACTGCATTGTCTGTAATGATCTTTTCTAGATAGCCAAATCTATACAAGATATTGGTCTCTAGGAATTGTATGATGATTGAGTCATTGGCTTGCCTATAAGTTATGGCCTCTATCCACTTGGTAAAGTAATCTGTAGCTGTCAAAACCCATCTATGCTGGCCAGAAGATGAAGGGTGAATTTCCCCAATGAAATCTAAACCCCATTGTTGAAATGGTCTTTCAGTTGAAATAGGTTTGAGGGGCAGGGGTAGCAGCTTTTTCTTTCCTTCAAAGATTTGGCATTTATAGCAAGACATTACAAATTTTCTAACATCAGTGAACAAGGAGGGCCAATAAAATCCAGCCCTTAGGATTTTATCAGTTGTTGATTTCCAATACAAGTGTCCTCCACAATCTCCTGCATGAAATTCCTTGAGGACTTTGTCAGTTTCATCCAAAGTTAGGAAATTAAGCAAAATTACCCTCATCCTTTTTCTAGAACAATACATTATCTATGATACAAAACTTTGAAGCTTTCATTTTCAAGAATCTCTTTTTGGTTCTGGATAACCCTGGAGGAGCTTGCAGGTTTAACAATACAAAACATATGCCAGTATACCAAGATGACTGTAAAAAGGCTTGATTGATCTGTGGAGGCATATGATCAGCTAAAAAGTGGAGGTGATGGTAAGAACACAACCAAGGCTCAAAAGCTAATAGCGATGTGATCACAAAGGTTATTTACCAAAAGTGGGTTCATTTTTTAATGAGCTTAAACTCTGGGGGAACATATGCTCATTACTAGGTTTATTTTTTAACGAGCTTGAACTTTGCGTAAACCTGCTCGTGCCAGTCGTATAATAAGGATGTCTTTCATTAGTAGGTTCATTCTTTAGGGAGATTTCCCCATGCGCAAATTTGCTCCGGAGCCTTTCATATGCAAGCTAGGAATGACCAACTATTATCCTAGGGGTTAAAGAACTACTAAGGTTAGGTAGGATAGTTTCTTGATGGGAAACCTTTCCTTTACTTTTTTCGTTTCCGTTGGTCCCAGCAAAGGTGAATGGTTGAATAGACCAATCACCTAACTTAAGTAGTTAAAGTTAGTAAAAGCTATGGGGTTAGAGTTACGCTAGTCACTTTTCACTTGCGTACAAAAAGTTTGCATGCCCCCAAGTATAAAGAGAAGTAGAGTTTTTGGGTTACTGTATGGAAGTTCTTGCATCAAAGCAAGATTGTTTTGCCTGCGGAGCAGATAAAACACTTCCTCGACTCTGTCCATTGAAATAGACAAAGGTGAATGGTGGGATCTTCCACTCACATAACCTTTGACGAGGGAATCCTTTTCCAGTATAATCCCATTTTACTAAACATATGGGTGTGTCATACTAGTCATATATCCTACGCGGAAACCTACCTTATATCTGGGGTTTTCTTGTCGAAGCAGAACAAGGTGCATGCCCCGTAGGTTTAGTCACATTCACCAAATCACTCATGCTCATCAGGTGGACGAACTGGAGGTTGATGAGACATTCCTTGTGCAAAAAGACCAGTTAGGGATGGCATTTGACTAGTAGCCATGTTTGAACTAGGGAATGAAAGTTGGTCTATGTGTTGGACCATTTTGCCTTCATACAGGAAACACAACACTCAAAAGAGTGAGGAAACAATAGCTCCCATGCTGTAAATGTTGTCACATCCAAGGAGTATATTATAATCTAAAGGCCCTTGGACTACCATCACATTCAGATAAACAATTTTCCTTCTCAAAGTTATAAGAAAATTTGGAAGGATTCCTAACAGTTGACTGGTTCCTTTGTTGAAGTCTGACAGATTTCGAATCTCAGGCGGAAGCAATGGCGAACCAAGAGATTTCCAAGCAGTTGAGGAAAGGATACTCATGGAAGCCCCTTCATCTATGATAGTACCAGCCATGATCATTCTGTAAGCTTGTACTATGATTCGGAATGGTACATTAGATGGTAGGCGGGGTCTCCCTAGTAGATTCCAATTGAAGGAAACGACTAGATTGCTTGGAGGAGGGACCAAATAAATGGCCAGATGAATCTTTGATGAACTTCCTTCCTACGATAAAGGAATGGGTAGATTTCCCCCATGTTCATCAGATTCCGTGTTAACAAAAATAATTTGAACAGTGTCGTTCTCATTCTCTTTGGTGATTGTATCATCTGAAGATGGACCTTTTGAAGACAAGACTAGGTTGACTATCGTCTCGACCTGTTGACTTTGGTCCGGTGTGGACTTAAGGGGTTTATCTTCAATGATAGGTGCTTCGACCGACAAAAAATGTGTTTCAGTTAGATTTTCAACTAGCGATGGACTCGCAAGAGTTTCTTGTATCCAGGAGGAAGTCGCTGCAGTGAAGCAGGATGGTTATCTAAGACTTTTTTAGCTTCGTCTAGGAAGGGACAACGGTGGAGGGCATGATCACCTTCACATAGCCTACAAGGAAATTTAGACCTTCCTTTTTGTCCATTGACTTCATTTTCACTATTTGATGGTGTACTCTCAACATGATCGTTAGAGGTTGAAGACATTGGATTGTACAAGCGGGGAGACCAATCCTTTAAGATCCACATGATCCAAGGAAAATCTCGATGATAGTGGTCTCCTTTGCAAATGACACATGGAGATTTATGTTTGGATGGTGTAGTGTGTGGATTTTTGCCAGACGATGCATGGTTGCCCCCTTTCGCCATTCGCTTCTTCTTCTTCTTCTCCTTCTTCTCCTTCCCTTTCTTGTTCTTCTCAATTACTTGGTTTTTAGTGTTACTAGCTTCACCAAGCAAAGACGAAGAAGGAGAGGGAGAGACAAATGAAGTAGAAGGTGGGGGAGCGACTTCAGTATCATCTAGTTTCTAATTTTATTGTTGAGGATTCACAGTGTTTTGAATGATAGAGGTCGATAAAAGCCATATTGGTAGGCCAATTTTGAGTCCTAGAAAGGACAATGTAGCCATGTGTGGAGCACCAACATCTCCCCAAGAAGAGAAAGGACTAGGATTCCCCCCAAGGGGAAGTCCTTGATTGGTGGACTCCATTTTCTCAACCTAAGTCCAATGAGGGAATAGTGATGTTATTCTAATTATAATAAATTTTATGACGCTTTGACACAACTTGCTTTTTCAATTTTTAAGAGTCGAGAAAAAGCTAAAGGTGACTCTAGTCACCTTCGATTTTTAATGAGCCTGAAGTGACAAGTGCTCAGATGGAGCTTTTATTTTAAGAGTCTGAAAAGGAATTAAAGTGACTACTCTGGAAATCTAGACAGATGGATTAGCAAACCAATCGCAAAACTGCAGAATACTTTTCACGTACGACATTCAATCTTCCCAAATGTTGTGTTCAGTGCATTGCAATTGATAGGGCGGCAAACATGGCTTCCTACAGATAAAGGATATAGCCTATTATGGTCTCCCAATATATACCCAATGGTATGTGGGAGCATAAGTTCATACTGGCACTTGTCATATCAAAGAGGAGGAATCACCCAACCTACGACGAAAACAATAGTTACCAGGTTTTATGACATCGGAATACGTCTCTAGCCTAGACTTCTAGATGTTGTGCATTAGGTTCCAAAGCATTTTTATGTTCATTGAGGTTTATTTTACAATTGATCTTTCTTAAGAAGTTTTCCTTTAAGGTTCACCTCATGATGTAGATATACAATTCCTAAATATGCAATATAAGATGATAAACAATCATTTACTTTCTTTTAGCAATGAAAATCCTAGCTAGTAAGGAAAGAGAAGTAAAATTCTTTGAACATAGAGCAAAGAGCACACACTAAGATGCACTATCCTAAATCAATTTCTGCATGCAGTCTAAATGAAAATGCACATGCATGTATTTGTTTTTCAATTTCCTTAATGTGTGAATGACAAAAAGAAAACTAAGTACAAATCTGAACTATCTTTCCTTAAAGCGACACTTTAGCAATTTTTTTTTTGAAAAACGAAAGGAAGACTATGACGACACTTTCAATTTTGACTTGAAAACTACTTTTGACACTTCAAAGAATTGATGATTCAAATCAAATACAATAGAAAAAGTGTAATTGACTATCTAAAAGAGGAAGACTTTACGACACTCTTTTCTTTGATTGAAAATGACACTTGTGACACTTTCAAATCAAAAGACGATAGTTAGATTAAGATACTGTTTGCAAAGGAGAACTGTAAATGATGAAAAATACATAAAAAACTTTCACAATTATTTATAAATTGAGTTTAAATAATGTAAAGGAAGAAGGTTTCAACAGTGATATACTAATCATAGACAGCAAAACTACTGAATAAAGCTTAAAACAATGAAGAAAAAACCAAAATTTGGAGGCAGAAACAGTCTTATTCAGTCATCGCACTTGTAACACAGGGAGATAGGGATGCATCTCACCTGAAACACATGGGAGGTGTGATGCATCCAAGTTTCCAATGAGAGACAGTGCAATGGTCCAGGGACGAGACTAACCCTGGTTTTCACTCACAGTTTGCAGCTAAATTTAAGGATTTAGGCTGAGCTAATGATAAATAGTAAACACAAAGTATAGGGGCTAATCTAATGAGGTTATTGAGCTACCACCAAGGCACTTAGGATGTTTACAAGTCAGATTTTCAGTTCAAAAACCAACTCGAAGATTGACTGAAGCATCATTGATCTACTTTGCAATTGCATAGCAAAAGCAGTTCGAAGGCTAGCTAGCTTAACTTCAGGCTCCGTCTGTAGTTTATAAAGCAAAAAACAGTAACTAACAATCAAACTATTCACTCCCCAATTAAGTCACCATTTTTTTATCGGGAAAACTAGTGTCCATTTAGAGCTGCTAGTCCCACTAAAACAAGTATCTATCTTAGAAACAAACAATTTAAAGTCACTTGTGTTTTCCTTTATGAGAAATAGATGAGAGAGAAGTAGAGAGTACCAACCTCAATCTTTCGCTTTGCTCCTTGCTTGTTTCCTCTCTCCCTTGATAGAGCTTTTTCCATTGCTTCCTCACTTGTCCTACTTCAAAGAACACTTGTAGAGTCAAAGTAGCAAAATACCATCAAAGCATAAATATCTATAACCATAAACAATATAGGATCAGATGTATATTAACCATACAAATGCATACACAAATACAAGATTTAGAGATATACAAGTATATGGAGGAAAACTCAAATAGCTTTATTGATAGAAGTAGTATAAGAGAGGATTATAACCAAGCTTTCTGATCTAGCGCCATCCTCCCAGCATCAAAGCCCTCTTCACCTCATGAAAATCTAAATCACCCAACAATACAATGTTTCACATAGAAACCAATAGCACTTCCTTACAAAATACAAAATTCTATCCTTCAGATCTCTAGGATGAGGGATCCATATATAGATAGTTTCATGTGGGTGAGTCAGCTTCTGGGATTTTGATTAGTGTCATTTCACTGACAGTTCTTGGTTCCACTTGGAGATATCATGATCTCTTACTCATCCCTAGGCGAATTCAGAGAGGCAAGTGTCCAATGAGCAGTTTCTAGAAGATTCTCTGGGTTTCCACCTAGCAAACTACCTCTGTCATTTGTCTGCTCTTGCCCATTTCACCCCACAAAAGGGCTTTTTAGTATGCATCACACCCCCCGTGTGTAATAGGTGAGATGCATGGCACCCTAACCATGGAGCAGGTGAGATGGTCTAGTTTTGACCAGTTCTGACTAGTTTTTCTAGGAGAACTTCTGGGAAATGATGTAATCAGTTGACCTTGTTCCTTTAGGGTATGAAACAAAACTTTTAGGGGTTTATAAGCCCTTGGTTTATGGACATATGTGATTGGGGTTGCAGTGCCCAAATATGTCTATAATAGGCATATGTTGAAATATGCAATGATAAGGTCCAATTAGGTCCACGTAAAATAAGAGCTTCCCATACACACCTTTTTAAACATGCAAAAGGATTTCTACATTTACCACATATAAATTATGCATCCTTCGAAAGTAATGCAAATAATGGGGATACAAGCTTAGAAAAATACGTACATACATATACATATATATAATATATATATATATATATATATATTATATATATATATATATAATATATATATATATATATATAATATAACACTTATAATAGTCTGCATGCCCTAGAAAACTATGTGCCTCCTTCTACATTTTTTGAGTTGGAATTCTTAAGATTACCTCAATTGTCATCGAAGCAACCTTTATTCCTACAGAAAGATAATTTCCCAACATAATTCCTTCATTCATAATCATATGCCATTTTTCAATGCTCAAATAAAGGTGATTTTCTTACATAATTCCAGAACTTTCTCAAGATTAGCTAATGCTATATCAAATTCATCGTTTTACGATGTAAAATCTTCCATAAAAATCTCTAGACAATCATTAAACAGGTTTCAAAATATACCCAACACAACTCATTGAAATATAGCTGGTGCATTACAAAGTCTGAAAGGAAGTACTTGTTATGAAAAGGTACTCCAAGGGCAAGTGAAAGTGGTTTTATGTCATTCTTTAGGGGCAATATAGATCTTATTGTAACCACTAAACCAATAAATGCGTCAAGAAATAAAATAATTTCCTACTAGATATGGTATCAAGGGCTTGGTCAAAAAAAGGTAACGGAAAGTGGTCATTTTGTGTGGCCTTATTCAGCTTCTTGTAGTCAACACAAATTCTCCATTTTTCATTATTTTTAGGCACAACAACTAGTGGGAAAAACCACTAGCTGTCAGAGATTGGGTAGATGAAATTAGTATTTTATAACTTTTTGAGTTCTTCCATGACAAAATCCTCAAGATCTTTATTCATTCACTGTTGCAGTTTCAAACAGGATGGTATTCATTATTAAAGTAAATATGGTAGGTACATAAACTATGGTGAATTCCCTTCATATTAATGTAATCCCAAGTAAAATCTTCTTGATTCTTTCACAACAGTTGAATCAACTTCTCTGTTTGCATAAGAGACAAATTTGAGTTCATGTTTAAAGTCTTTCTAGGCTTATTTTCGATTAGAACATTCTTAATATTTGGGGAAATTGGTATATTTTTTGTAGTAATATCATCAATAGTAGCATATAATTGGCTTGATTCATTATGGAATTCAAGAGCTGGGATATTGGTTGAGTAACAATAGAGGGTTTACTAATAAAACTACAAATAATGTCATCCTTTGTTTCATATTTAAAATAAAGAGCCTTACCAATTGTGAGGATTGGTTATGCATCATCCCCTTCAAGTTCAAATTCATCCTATAAATGGCTTTCATAATCAATGCTTGGTTTGGCTAGTGGGTAGAGAATGAGGTTTTTTGTACTATATCAATCAAATATTGTCAAACAACCTAATTTATAGCTAATGAATGCATCCAAAATATCTAACCATATTCTGCCCAAGATTAGGAGGTGTCCTCCTAGGAATTTCCTTGGTTTCAAGACTAGGAAATCCGCCAAACACTCCCAAGAGTGCATAAAAATAATAAAATCTTCTAGTAATCCCTGAAGTCAAATTTTGGATTTATCAGCCAGTTCCAATACAATAGGGGTTGGTCTCAAATTAGTGAATCCAAGAAACTCAAAGGTTTATTTGGTCATCAAATTTATTGCAGTGCCCAAAAACATTTTTTCTCATGAGAACAATTACTATCGGATTCCTAGCATCATCATATTTAGTAGGTGAAGTCTCGCCCAACATTAGTTCAGACATTTTCCTCACCACATAGACAATGGGAGGATCTTGATACTTGCCATAAGGTTTCCTAATACAAAGTTCCCTTACTATTTTTGGATAGATCAGGACATCTCTAATTTCTTTGAGTAATAGATTTCAGATGTACATATTTTTCAACTCCTTCATAAAATCAGACTCAGATTGCAAAGTATCTTTGGCCACAATCAATCTCTATGGGTAAGGTAGACTAGGAGGAGTTTCAGTGAAAATAGCAACATTGACTATTACCGAAGGTTTAATAGTAACAACACCATCAGTTGTTACAAGAGTTTTAGTGGTAAAAACAACAATGGTTATTAGATATGGTCTCAATAGTAATGGAGGCATTAGTTCTTATAGGAGTCTCAACATATTTTTCATCTAATGATTCAGATTAGAGTTTATTCCCTAGGTGATTTTTCTTCTTCATGTTCTGTAATAATAGGGGAAACTCTTGGATTTACTATCCTCCCTGACCACACGTGTGATTTATTACATCCAATAGGGGATATATAGTAAGTGGGAAAAATGGGTGCTTCAATTATTGCATCACCTTATTATTTTGATTTGGGATAGTTTGTATAGGTATATGGGGTCACAAAGGAGGGTTACTTAATGGTTTATTAGAAGTAAATTTTAATTGTTGCTACTACGTGGGTAACTATACAGGGGGTGTTCTTGGAAAGCACGTTCCATGTCATCCTTGAGGCCATGGAAATGTTTAATTCGAAGGAGAGGTCCATTGGGTACAAGATGTAGGATAATAAATCAAAGGAGAGTTAGGTAAATACCAAGGTATTATAGGATATTTCAATTTTTAGGAACCTACTAAGGATTGATATACGTAGTAGCCTAGGAATTGAAAGAATATGAATGGTCTTGAGCCATAACTTGTGATTAAACCTGCCATGGCCTCTTACAACAAATAAAATATTTTGGTGTTTATGGTGTTGTAAATCCGTCAACCAAGGGAACATCCTCGATATGAAGTCCCAACTAGACCTCACACTATTTGGTGTAGGATTCTCATCTAGTATGATGGCCTGGTTTCCATTTACTTAGATATTTGCCTTAGCTTTTTTTGTTCAACATATGAGAGTGTTACACTAGTGTCTTCAAAAAGCGAGGTGAGTGTACTTGGTGAGTGTGTAATGTAATTGTGTCTAGGTTCTCTTACAAAAAATGGGGAAGAACAAAGTGAGCCTCTAACTGAGAGGTAATAGTACCACCTAGAAAGATACACACATGAAACAGGAAGGTTTGTTGAGCATCCAACAGAATAGTCCACAACAAATGCAGCAGTTTTTAAAACCAAAGTACAAGGGAAGACCCATCCACCATCCAAAATAGAAGTCCACAATGGATGTGACGGTTGTTATAACTAATAAAAGAGGAAGTTTTTTCTAGTATCATATGGATTAGTCCACAAGGATGAGACAACAGTGATAACCAATACAAGACATTCCCAACAAGGTAAGTACTAAAACAATTGAAATAGTTCAACTATCTTTGTAATGCGAAACAAACATGATTTCCAAATGTTGAAAGAATAGTCTTAAAAACATCTACAAAACATGCATGAAAATGTGTATGCCTTAACAAGCTTCTATATTAAGAAAAAGTTCCAAGACACGTATGTACACCATACATCACTAGCCCCAGTAGTGGGACATTGGAGCCACTCCTTGCTCCTCAAAGAATTGACTGAAAATTCTCAATGCTTCGTGGGAGGATCCAAGGTGAAAATTCTTTTTCTCATACAATGAGGGGGTATATATAACCAAGGGTGATGCTTCACCCTTGTGACTCTTTGATTACCTTCATGACTGTTCAACTCCCTATGAATTTTCAACTAACATGACTCTTCATATTCATGTGTGTCCATTGGACTTCCACTTTAAATTAAATTATATTTACAATAGAAAAGGCCCATAGTAGTGATGTGGCCTTTGACAACTCATGACACAATTCGACACTACTGACATAGACTAGCATCTTGAGTTGGCAATGTCAAGCTATTGTTGCTACTGAGTGATATATGTGTTCTTGGATGCACTTTCTCTGCTCCTCCACATATCTTGATGATCTGGGGTCTTCAATGATCTTTGGACTTGGGATGTGGTTGCATGCATGTATTCTCTTTGCTTGTAATTGATAGGATTATTTATCTGTCCAGTTGTAAGTGAGTCTTCTAGCATGTTCACCCCTCCTCCTTCTTCATCGCCTCTCCATGATCTAACAATGTACCTACTCCTGTAATTCACTTGTGATGGGACGAAAAAAAAAAAATATCCTAGTCAATATGATTCATTTCTATCCATAGAAAGAGCTTGGGATAGGTGACAGGAAGGGAACTGATCACGGAGACTGTGCAGAGCACATCTCAGGCTTGGTTGAGGAACTCCTAAGCATAGTCTTCACTGCCGAGAAAAATTGCGCAGGGGACATTGGGAGACATGATTGCATAGTTGAGATAATATTGGTAGTTGTAAAGTGGGACCTTGGGAGGCAAGTCTATGTAGTTTCAAAGGAAAGGAAAGAATGGGCAGCAGAGCGACATGGAGGAAAAATCTGCGCAGTTTTTTCAATCAGTAAGTCTCGGTTGAGGGAGGACACTTAGGGACACTTTTGTGCATTTTTGGGAAGTAAATCAGGCTTGTGCCTCTGCACATTATGGGGTTATAAGAGGCAGGGATGAGGCTTTATGATTGATCTTGCAAAATGTGCAACTTAGTTTGGGCTTGAAGTTGCCTTTGTGTAATTCTGGGAAGGAAGGGAGGCTGCCTAACTATGGAATTATGTATTGCAACTGCCTTGAGGACAATCTTTGCACACTACACAATTTTAGGTAGCAAAGAAGCATCATTTAGGGATAATACTAAACAGTGTGCAACTCAGTTGGGGTCGAGTGAAAGAGAGTTGTCCGATCAGAAGAATTTTCAAGAAAATAGTTAAGCGTGGAGGCAAATGAGCTTGTCTGGAACTTGACATTGTGGTCATATGCTTATCATACTTTGGCGACACAACAACATAGACCACCAAAACAATAGGACAAATCATTACCCTCTGTAAGATACTCTAGGACATACACCAACAAGTGTGACACTTGATATAGACTTTAGGATGACTTTGACAAAACTTGTGCAATAGTGCTTAAAACTTTTTGTATGAATGTGATCGGTGTTTACATGGCTACGAAAACTTCTATACATAAATACCAACCTTCAAGGTCGCTAGAAAGGCTCGCAAACATGACATAACAACCAAACATGCCAAAATACTACAGTTGATCCAACAAACAAAAGGGAGAAAGACACTTGGAGGAAACACATGGAATGACTATCAGTGATTGCAACCATGCATTCCATTAAAGACATAATGATATGACAATGATAAGTGGTCCTTCTAGCTACACTAAGAGGCGCATTTCAAAAGATGTGCTTTTTTATCCATACCTACCCTCCAAGGGGTTATGCATCAAATGGAGTCTTCATGCAGTCCCAATATTCTATCATGCCTTGGGTTCCTTGGTATGCATATATCTCCTTAGCTCCTTGAGAGTCATCTAGCATGTCATCCTTCTTCATGGCCATTGAGAGGCATAGATTGGGCAGTTGAGATGCCTGAACGATAAAATTGCATAGTTTTTGGAGACAGTGGGTCTCGACTGAGGGAAGGACACTAGGGGAAGCCACTATGCAATTTTGGATGCCAAGGGAGGACGGGATTTCTATGCATTGTACAATTCCAACTAGAAAGGGAAAATCTTGAGGGTTGCAGATGTGAAGTACGTAGTTTAGGAAAGTTGGACGAGGCTAGGTTTCAAGGGGAACTCTATAATTTTGCTAAGTGTTTTATCAGTGGAACCAATGTGAACAATGATAGAACTTGACTACGATCACACACTTGAACAATTAGTGACATGACATAGGCCATCCATATTATAATAAAAAAATACTTCGCTTAACGCAACATCCCTTGTGGTAGCTTACGACAAGTTCGGCTCCGATGATAGATTTCGAGAGAATAAAGGCGACACTTGTGCAAGAGTGCATGAAACAAACGTCAAACATTTCCATGTGATGGGTGCAACCAATTCTCAGAAATATTTCTGCTTGAGGCAAAAAAAACTTCACTTTTCATGACAAGTGATAACCCCCATGCCCAAAGATGACACAAACTATATAAAGATAAAAGAGTGAAAGACTCCTAATATTGAAGAGGGGAGTTTGAGATCATTATCTTACCAATAAGTGACTAAGGAAAAATCAATCACAAGATCCATATTAGGCTCCAAAATTTGAGTGTAGACCAAAATTTTGGAGAGTGTTGCAGCTGCTATAACACTTGGCGACACACTAGTTGAATACCATCTTTTTTGTCTTGCTTCATTTTAGTGCATTTGTTGGCCCTCAATTTCGGTAATTTTTAATTATCCTAAATCCACTTATTTACCACCATATTTCATCCTATTTCACCTATATATGCTCATTTTAGTCATATTTTTCATATTCAGGTAACTAAATTAAGTTTTTCAATTTTTGGAAATTTTTGTAAAAATTGGGTTTTAAGAGTAAATTTGCACTGCATTAAAAATGCTCGTAATAGCTCCATTGAATTCATATGTGTAGGAAACTTGGGTGAGATTTGAGTGCATATCTAGAAATCTTGGGAACCATGGACGAAGAAACACCCATTGATTCAGTCAAACTGAGCAAAAATCGGACCGGCCAACGTTGGTCAAACTTGACTTGTCATTCAAGAATCCCTAGTAAAAAGGGGGAGATTTATTATTTTGTAGGATTTTCCCTGATTTTGTGAACCAGACTTGATGAGCATGACCTGTATGGATGGATTAGGATTGATAAGGCTGTTATATCCATTATAGAAAATTTTGTTTATGATTTTCTTATTTAAACAGAGTTTATGGACCATTTAAGGTTGTAAGTGAGTGTAATTTTGTATTAAGATTATTGGAGACTTAGGAGATAATTTGAAGAATAATTTCTATTATTTTATTTATTGTTCATGCTGTGGATTATTTATTAAGTTGGTTGTAGCTGAAGAGTTCTTCAGGTGTACAAGGCAAGGTTGGAGGGCCCCCATGCCAAGCTAAGTAGACTTTGGTTAAATTTTGTATAAATTAGCATAGTTTTGATTCAGTATGTCCTGTTTCAGTTTTATGATTCAATTACTTTGATGTGTTATCATTTATTTATGATTTTTGGATGATTTTGGTTTAAAATATAATTTGTGTATGAAAGGACAACCAAGGATTTAATTTAAATTCTCTTTCTATCAAATTATGAATCACAACTAAAAATCATCCTTTTGCATTTCTTGAATTGTTTCTTGAATTCCAGTTTATGATTTGATTCAATTGTAATGTTGTTGGATTAGAACTGTGAGGAAGGACAACCAGGACCTCCTAAGTTAGGAGCCCCTTCTCTTACTTTCTACACATCACAAACTAGTGCTCTTTAGTTTCTCTTCTTGAGGATCGTACTATGGGGAAGGACAATCAAGACCTCCTAAGTCATGGGCCTCTTCCTTCGCTTATTGCATCTTGAATCAAAAAATTTTTAGTTTCTTTAAACCTAGAACTTAGTTTTAATATGTATTTCCATTAAATTTTGAGGCTTGTCTTCCGAAATTGACTTTACTTGAAATCCATATACTTTGGATGTGCTTCCAAGTCTACAAACCCAGATTGACAAGTAAAACACATGCATTAGTTTACTTATTAAATTGGTCTAACATTTTTGGTGTCGTTGCCGGGGAAGCATATTTAGATTTAGTCAAAATAGGAAGCTTTAAACAAAACACAAAAGCATAAACATTTTTCATTATAGTTATTTACATTTAAATAGAAATTGGAAAGGTAGATCCAAAAACAAAACCCCCAACCAACTAACAAAAATTCATTAACTACAAAAACCATTTGCAAAACAAATATCTACAAATCATGATGTTAAACAAGTCATTTAGAGAAGGAGGGTGTGCCACCACAAGGATCTTCTTAAACCCTTTTCCACAAGTTAGAATGGTCACTAGGGATGAATCTTCTTTTCAAAAGATAGAAAAGGAACAAAGCATCCATGAAGATGATCCACAAGAGGAGAACCTAGAAGCTTCTTCTAGTTATATTTGTAAGGAATTAATGAGTTATGGATCACATGCAATTGTGTTCAAAAAATAGATCTACAAATTCAAGAATATCTAGCATATGATCCCTTGTGCATTCATGATTTTGAACACATTCCATAAGAAGAAATTTGTGATACGACAATTAAGGAGTGTCAAACAAGCAAAGATCATTTCAAAACATGGTTTCAACTAGTCATTAGGCCACAATAACACTCCATTTTTCAACATTCTTTAGCATCAAATCTTTATGTTCAACTAATTTCAAGTCCAAGTATTCATTAACGTATATTTTTCAAACCTAGATGTGAGTCTACTTATGATCTTGTTAGGAAATGGATGCATTGGAAATTATCTTATACTTGAGAGAGTGGATTATTTTTATACAATAGAGTAGAATAAATAAATAAATAGGTAGAATGAGTTCACAATAAGACTTTTTGTTCAAACTCTCCTGAATAATTATTCAAATCATTGTTCAATACTCATTTGGAAGGATTTTTATAGCAAAATGCAATAAGAACAATCTTTTTTTGGGTAACCATATAGGATAATTTTCAAATAATTTTTTAAACAAGCTATCTCTTGAAATATAGTTTTTAAATCCATTTTGAAATTTTCAATTTAGAACACAAATCAAAATGATATGATCAAAATAAATACTAGGACTCAAGTCAAATTTTGAGGACAAAGTTAGTACAACCTTGATTTGAGGGGTCTAATGGAAAAATTTTAACATGAAATTTATAGGGAATATATCCCTTGCAATATAGTTTAAAAATCAATCTTAATCACCTCAATCCAATATCATATGAAAATGTTATGCTCAAAATACTAACTGCTTGTCGAAAAATTTGCATGGTGACAATTCTAGGTCTTGACTGTTCATTGGAATATTTAACATACCAAATCATATTATTTTCAAAACCTGTTTATATGGGAGATAGATATTCTTTTTTTTTATCAAGTAAGAGTAGGAATTTCTATTAAAATTAGTCAAATATACATAATTTACAAGGAGCCACACCCGCTCTATGAGAGTTCAGTAGTCAGGCGGGCAGGCCAAACCATGCCAATCTCCCAAAATTAAGAGAACCTAAACCAAAAAACCGGGGAGAACCGCCAAAAAAAGTGAAAGGAGCAAACTAAACCTTGGAGGGCAAGTCCATAACCCACCATGGAACCACAAGAGGTCCCTCCAAAAGTCAAACTGAAAACTGACAAACTGACAAACTGAAAAATGAACAAACAGACCCGAAGGAAGTTAAAGCATATCACTCTAAATATTTTTCGGGTCTGTCCAACGCACACACCCAATCGCCACTGTTGATCCACTAATTAAGATCCAACAGTAATCATGGATATCGAAAGGATGAGAAAGCGAGATTTAAGTTTTCTCTCTCCTCGTTCCACAACGTGTCGCTCAAAGAGTGGAATCAGAGCCAAACACAGAAAAACCAGAAACTATTTAGACCTTGCCCGATATACTGCTTGTGGTATTGGACCGTTTGACTCGTGTAAAAACCCACTCGACCTTTTGCCACGTGTTGTCCCTTAATTCCTACTAGCGGGCAGTACTTGAGCCAATCTCGTTCACCTAGATTCTCTGTCAATTGATGATGGCTACCCTACCCTATGGAATAGTCTGAATCAAACCAGATGATGAGGGCTACCCCGCTCTATGGAACAGTCCCAATCAAACCATTCTTCATGCAATCAAAGGGAAACCTAACCTTGAAAAATCACCGAACCATAGTGGGTTGGGCTGTGTGGAGTTCTCCAACCTCCCGTTGGTCTTCAGGGTTCCTCTGATCCTCCCTGTTTGTCCATAGTTCCATATCCTGGGTAGCATTACATAAATAGTCCTCCCACAATCTACCAAGGGGAAGAGAATCCTAAGAATACCTGGAATCCCTGTCCCTATTTGTGACTCCTTCATTAGCCAACTGATCTGCTAACATATTAGCCTTCCTTTTGACATGAGCAAATATGACAGTTTTGAGGGTTCGCAGGTGCGAATAGATGCGATAAAAAAACTTGCAAGAGCTTCCAATGCTTCGACACTTTATCTAGAGAGGTTCCATTACTGATATTCTTAGCCACTCTAATAATTAATTCTGAATCCAATTCAATTATAACATTGTGTGAACCTGAAATCACCAGGATTTCAAAGCATTACTCTAATGCCATGAGCTTAGCCATGTTATTCGTAGCCTTCCCCAAGTGGCCATGGAAGATCATCTATATTTGTCCCTGATCATCTCTTATGGCACCCCCAAAGCGTGCTAATCCTGGGTTGCCCTTAACTACTCCATCAATATTGATTTTTAAGAAACCATAAGGAGGAGGCTTCCAGATGGTAGCACACGTGTTTAGAGGGTTCACTGTCTTCATTATTCCCAAAGGATTAATAGACTGAAGCCCCAAGTGAAGTAAAATTCTCTCCTCATGGGGCAGGGGAGGATATTAGGAAGGGTCCTCAGTAAGCTTCTAATTGTGTCTTTGAGTTGCCTTAGAATTTGCTCAATTATGTGTTGGGGCCTGCGATTTTTGTTTTTGAAGATTCGACTATTGTGTTCTTTCCATACATTCCAAATGACAAAACCTGGAATGAGAATATAGGCTTTATTAACTATCTCATTTCCTGAGAAGTTCTTCCTGTAGTTCTTTAGAGTGTTGGATATGCTGAGACTGTCTCGATCAGTTTGTCTAAAGATAGCAACCACCCAATCCCACACCTTTGAAGTGAAAGGATAGAGGTTGAGATGGTGTTCAATCATGTCCTCATGCGCGCCACAAAGGTAACACTTGGAAGGACCAATGAAGATTTTCTTGAGGAGATTCTTCCAAGTTAAGATCTTCCTTTGATGCACTAGCCAGATGAAAAGCTTTATTTTCAGCGAATACAAACTTGCCAAAGTTTCTTCCAGATCTGATCCAGATTCACAAAGTTAAGTCCTATGGGTTCTTGTTTGACCTCTTTGAGGTTAAATTTGTCTCAATGTTCTTTCCCCATATTAATTTATCTGTTGAGGAAGAGACAAGAATCCTTCTATGCTCGAGCTCCTGGGTGAGGGCTTTTGCCTTGGTTTTTAGCTGGTTTTCATCATTCTAACCTAGATTCTTCCACTTCCTTCATTTTCCACTATTCCTTCCCTAATCCCAGAAGTCATTTACCAGAACCATGCCTTTGCTTTCTATGTCATTTTTGAGATCTGAAAATTCATCCCTATACAGGTTGGGTACTTGTTTGTAGTTATCCTCCCAAAATTGAGCAAGATCCCCTGCCCGAATTTCCCAAAAACAATGGTGCTGAACAATGTTTTTATTATCCTAGGCAAGGTTCCAAATGTGGGAGCCCCTGGTTTTCCCTAAAATTCTAATATGATCCTTTTCCTGCTAGTGCTTGGCATATTTTTGTTTCCAAATCTTAACCCAAGGAGCATTCGGTTCCTTAATCCATCTCCACCAAAGCTTGGCTCCCGAGACTTTGTTGAGGGTCTCAAGATCATGAAGCCTCAAACCACCATGGCTCTTGGGCTTACAAAGCTTGTCCTAGGCTACTAAAGCCCACTTCTTTTTCTCTTCCCCTTTGCCCCACAGAAAATACTTTTGAATGCTTCTTATTAGCTGCTTAATACCTTGAGGAGCAGGAAGAGTTGAAAACATAAAAATGGGAATGGCCTATAGGACCACCTGTGTGAGAAAAAAGCGTTCTACCAGATTTAGTGATTGCATGTCCATTTTTTTATCTTGTCCTGAAGTTTATTTAAAATGGGTTCCCACACTTTCTTTCTTAGTGCTTTGTTAGTAAGAGGAATGCCAAGAAATTTGGAAGGTAGTTGTTCTATTTGAAATCCAAGAATTATAGTAATATTTCTCTGAATAGCAATATTAGTATTAAAGAAAAAAACTTTGGACTTTTTAAGGCTTACCTCAGTGCCTGCTTCCATGGCAAAGTCATTTAAGATATTTTTAATTTCTCTGGCCTCCCTAATGGCAGGTATGCCGCGCAACATAGTATCATCTACAAATTGTTGATAAGTGTTTGCCTCTCCATCTGTTTTAAGTTTGATACCCTAAATTCTTCCTTCAACATTTTCCATCTTAATAGCTCTACCAAGCCCCTCCATCATGAGGACAAACAGGAATGGTGAAAGCGGATCTCCTTGTCTGAGACCTCTAGAGGGAGTGAAGGTCCTTGAAGGAGCTCCATTAAGTAGTATGGAAAAATTGGTTGAGGTAACTGTTGCCATGAACCATCTTATCCATTTATGATCAAAACCATATGCTTTTAGAATTTCTCTTATGTAAGCCCAACTCAATTTGTCATAGGCTTTCATGAGGTCCAACTGAATGATCATGCCAGCTTGTTTGTTGCTTTTGAGAGAGAGTACCACCTCATGAGATTAGATGATATTGTTGAGGATTTGTCTTCCATCCACATATTCTGTTTGTTCCTCCAAAATGAGAGAGGGTAGAATTGGTTTGAGTCGATTGGTTATTACTTTGGAGATAATTTTATACACCACATTACATAAGGCTATGGGCTGAAAACCATCCGGAGTCATGGCCTTTTCCTTCTTTGGGATCATAGCTATGAAGGATGCATTCAGAGCCTTTAGTACCTTTGTGGATCTTCTTGAGTCTTCCACCACCTCGAGGATATCATGTTTGACAGTTTCCCAACAGGCCTTAAAGAAGTCTACATTGAATCCATCCGGGCTTGGTGCTTTTCCACTCTGCATTTCATTAATCACTTCACTAACCTCCTCTTCTGAAAATGGCCTGTTGAGATTGTGGTTGTCCTCTCTGGTAACAAACTGAGGGATATATTGAGTGAAATGTTCAATGAACCTAGATCTGTCCTCCAGAGGCTCCTTTGCGATGTTGCAGAAGTGTTAAACAAGGACCAATTCCATGTCACTGTGAGAAACTAGCTCAATGCCTTGGGAATCCTTAATCTTAGTGACTATGTTGTGTAGCCTGTGAGCTATGGTGGTTTTGTGGAAGAATTTTGTGTTTCTTTCTCCCTCTTTAATCCATTGTATTCTTGATTTCTACCTCTTTAAAATTTCTTCTTGTAAGCATCGATTCTCCCATTCTTCCTCCAAAGAGTCAGTTAACTTTTGCCTCTCTTCGGTGAAGCCATCTACGATGATGATCTAATTGATATCCTGGAGCTTTAGTTTAGTTTCTCTTTTGGCTTTGATGATATCTCCAAATTCGTTTTTGTTCCAAACTTTAAGACGGGACTTTATATGTTTAAGTTTCTATTGGAGCATATACATTTTTGAACCCTGAATATTCAACTCCTCTCTCCACCATGTCTCAACGTTATTAGTGAAATTAGGATGTGAGAGCCAGGAATTTTCAAACTTGAAAGGTTTTTTTCTTGGAGTGCCCATAAAGGTGGCTTTCAGTTGTACAAGGCAATGATCTGATCCTCCAAATGGTAGAATGGAGGCTATCATGGTAGGTCCTGAGAGAAAGAGGTCCTCTGAAATCATGAATCTATCAAGTTTGGAAGAGACTTGATGGGCCCCTCCCCTTTTGTTGTTCCAAGTGAAGGTTCCATTTATTATTTTAGTATCCACCAGCCTCATGCTCCTAATGATGTTTTGGAAGGCCATGGAGTCTCTTCCTAGCTATCTAGTGCCTCCTTTTCTTCGAAAGAGATATTATCATATTGAAATATCTTGCAACGATCCAAGGCAGAGTGGGATATCTCTCTCTAAGTTCCTCCAGGAAAGTGAGAAGTTTGAGCTTATATGCTGGCTTTTGAGGTCCATAAACATTCGTAATCATGTATATCTCCTTGTCCCCTATAGGTTGACATATCAGGGAAAGGTAGTTCCTGGATGCTTTAGTATCCAGAATTCCCAATTTTTGTGGGTCCCACAAAGTGAGAGTCCCCCCCGCCGAATGATCTGCCTTTACCTCTAAATACTTATAATTGAATAACCACTTATTATGAATATCTCTTATATTTTCCATCGAACATTTAGTCTCCTGAATAAAAACCATGTCTGGTTTTTCTTCTTTCATTCTATTACTAAGATTTCTTTGTTTCCTTCTATTACCTATTCCTCTAATGTTCCAGGTTGTGAAATTGATTAAGAAATATTATTAAAGGAATAACTGGTAAGATATTTCACCTTACCTGAGTTGATCAACAATTTTCCACATTCACTCAACAATTCATTCTGCCTCTTCTTCCTCTTTCCCTGCATGAGTTCTTTGGAGATTGTGCCTGAGGATTCTCCATCATCTTGACCCCACTTGGCTCCTGGCTTTCATGATTTCTTTTGACTCCCACTCCCTTCACTTGTGACATCCAAAGAAATAGCTATTGTACTCTATCGTAGTCCTCTTTTGGTAGGGAGTCCACCCCTATTTTTTTACCTTGTTCTAGAAATTTCTCTAGATCTAGATTTTCCTTGTCCAGAATCTCTTGTAATTCATGGTCCTCTATTCCTGCTTCACTTGGAATCATATCCTGGTCCCTATTGATCTCCATTAGGCTTGGTATATCATCCTTTTGTTGATTGTCTACTATGATGTCCTCCAAGTCAGCTACCTTATCTCGTTCTTTTGTTACATTCTCCATTTCTTGGACTGTCTCCTTGTTCCCCTCTTCTTCCTCCAGGATCTTGAAGCTATTTTGTCTTGTGTGTTTGTCCTTAGTTGCCTTCTTGTGTGGATGCTTTCCTCCTTTTCCTTTACTCCCAACTTTGGTGAAACCCTCGTGGTCTCTCTCGACATTTTTTTTCTGATTATCTTCCATATTGATTGTAGAGCAGTGTCTATATAGATGCCCATGTTCATGGAATTTGCGGCATATGAATGCTATGTGCTTGTAGTCCACTGTCTACACCCATTCTTCTTCATACACTTCTAAAATGATTACTTCTGATAGGGCTCCAAATAGATCCATTTCCATGCATATTTGGGCAAAGGAGGTATATCTCCCTTTCAGAGTTGCCTCTGATATTTTTAGAAAATGTCCCAACTTGATGCCTATGGTTTTTAAAGATTCTGGCAACCAATAATCTAGAGGAAGGGAATATAGCCTGATCCAAACTGGTACTGAAGTGGATGTTTCATGTTCTGGGAAAAATTTCATCATCCATGGCTACATGTAGAGTCCTCCCGCAACATAGAAATAGGGTCCCCTTTTAAACACTCTGTCTTTGTCTTCTAGGCTTGCAAACACTACTGTGAAAAAAACCTTAGATCCCACATGTAAATGTATTTCCCCCTTTGGATTCCAATGGCTCCTTATCCAGACATGTAAAGCCCTTTCCGTCGGCCATAGCCCCATGAACTTGCATATAATTGCATGCTCCATCATATGTGTTTCTGGGAAAACTAGTGTCTTTTTGATTGACTAGCCCTCTAGGTTTGGCAGCTACCTTAGAAACAATAGTTTAAAGCAATTTTCAATTTCTTCTATGTATAATAGATAAGATAAATACAAAGGAACCAACCTGGATCTTTCGCTTAACTCCTTGCTTGATCTCTCTCCCCCTTGACAAAGCTTGCAACTCCTCTCTGTACTTATCCCACTTGGAGAGTACATGTAGAAACATAGTAACAAAGAAATGTCAAAGCATCTTGATCTATTATATCATAAACATTACAAAATAAGAAATATAATGAACATACAATGGCATTCATAAATAATAGCATTCACAATTGCACAGTTATATGGAAGAAAACTCGAAGAAATTTATTAAATAGAAGGGAGACTCACAACCTAGTTGTCTGATCTAGCATCATCCTCCTAGCATCAAAGCCCTCTTCACCTCATGAAATAGCAAGATCACCCCAACAATACAATGCTCTTTTCTCAAATACAAACTATCAACACTTCCTTGCAATTCACAAAATTCCAACCTCTAGATCTCTTAGATGAGGGATCCATTTATAGATGTGTGCAAGGGTGTGAGTCATCTCTGGGTTTTTTAATAGTGTCATTCCACTTGTTGCAACTAGTTCCACTTGGAAATTTCTTGGATCTCTTATTCATCCCTGGGTGAATTCAGATAGGCAAGTGTCATAGGAGAAGTTTCTAGAAGATTCCATGAGCCTCCACTTAGCAATCTGTCTCAGACATTTGTCCATCCTCACCCATCGCACCCTACATAAGGCCAAATCAGTATGTATCGCACTTGAATAGTGTACCACTCAGTATGCATCACACCTGGCCAGTGTAAGAGTTGGTATGGTCCAGTTTAGGCGATTTTTGGATGGTTTTTTAGGTGGAACTTTTGGGGAATGATGTAATCAGCTAACCATGATCTTTTAGGGTATGAAACAACATTTTTAGGGGTTGAAGAGCTCTAGTTTATCGACATATAAGATTGGGGTTGAAGTGCCCAAATGTGTCTATAACAGTTGCCCCTAAAGCATGAATTCATAAATCTTGATGTCAGGTGAAATGCTTTATCATGAGGATCTGAGGTTTCGAACTGGAAGGTGACCTGTATAAGATACAATACAATACATCACCATAATATAATTTTACATGATCTAGCTGAGGCGGAAATTCCCATGATTAGCTTTATAAATTCATTTCATGTACATAGACTAGATAGTTGTCTGCAAATGTAGACTGGTGATTCTTCAAGTGTAGAGTCATCATCCTTGGTCTGGATGACCATCTGTTCAGCATATTTGTATATTTGATGTTTTTGTATCCTGAATATATCACAACCCAGATGGATGAAACTAGATCCGGGGTCTTCAAACTCATTTAATCTTCGCCCGATGTACTAGTAAATCCATGTGAATAAATTTTTTGAAGTCGAACATGGAAAGACATCACCTGATTACCAGCCAATAATGTGAGTTGTTAACAGACGCGAGAGGAATCATCGATAATGATAATGACCCTCAAGGTACTATAGTACAATTCACGTGGTGTGAATATATGATACGATGTCAAACACCACGCAAAATCTTTTGATCGAAGGCCATTGACGTCAACCTATTGCCAGAAGTGAGAAACAGGCCATTGAGGCATGCAAGCTTCAAAGTACTGAAAGGGTTATTTCTAAGTCAACTTCTTGGATAATGAGCTGATGTCGATAAGAAGTGACTCGTCATAGGAGGGCCTTAATGTATCCCACATGTATCACATGAAACGAAGCAAATGATTTTCTGGAGGTGAAAACGATCTGACGACATAAGGCTCAGGAATGGTGGTCATGAAAAATGGAGGTTGAAGGTATTGCAGTGGATGAGGCATTAACTAGATTTTGGTTTCTCAACTGAATGACTTCTCTTGAACATATCGGTGACACTGAGATGGATTGATATTGTTAACCACAAAATATTGATGGTGTGAAAGACCAATGGTGAGATGACCGGTGAACGGAATAACCCAACCCGACTCAATCATGGTGATGGAATGAAAGTGTCATGTTCAAGAGTGACCTGTTATCATACATTTCTTCAAGTTTCTTCCCTTTTTCCCCAGTCATTGCTGACCAATACCTCTTTATTTTTTTTAAGCTTGAGGAGGATAACATATGCTTGTTCTATAATTTTTCCTTTGGGCAAACCCGTCATTATGTTTTAACGAGTCTAGTGACAGTGAAACTTGTTCTTTTCTAGGCGGACAAGTTTGTCGCTATTGTTTTAATGAGTTTAATGACAAGAATAACTTGGTATTTTTCATGTTTAAAGAGTTTGAAAAAGGACCAAAAAGAAAACTCTGCCTCGTCTAGAATTGACGAGTTTGTCACTATTGTTTTAACGAGTCTAATGACAAGGATGACTCGGTCTTTTTCACATTTAGCGAGTTTGAAAAGGGACAAAAAGAAAACTCCAGAAGTTCTTTTTCATGAAAGAATCCCTTAAGTACAAAAAAGGATAAAATAATATAAAAGGGATGACCTTTCCAATCACTTTAATGAGCCAAAAAAGACAAACGCTCGAACATTTTTGTGAGATAATCCCTCAGGTCTGAAAAAGATTAAAATATACAGGAGGGATGGCACTTCTAATCACTTTAACGAGATGGAAAGGCCAATTTCTCGACAATATTTTCATATTTAACGAGTTTGAAAAGGGTTTAAAGGAGACTCGTTTTTGAAGAACGAGTGGTGTCTAGGGTAGCAACTGGTTTTGGGTAAGCTTGGAACTTCTCAAAACATGGTGATGTGAAGAGGTTGGCTAATAAGACCATTCGTCGCAGCTGTTCCTCAAAAAGGGTAAACAACCAAGTGGAAGTGTATGATCAGCCAAAAGAATGGAGGTGATGAGAGGAATACAACAAAGGCTCAAAAGGTTGATAACATGGCAATCACAAAGGTTATTTACGAAAGGTGGGTTCATTTTTTAACAAGCTTGAACCGTGGGAGAACTATGCTCTATGCTGGGTTCATTTTTTAATGAGCTTGAACCGTCGGGGAACTATGCTCGGTTTTTAGTTTCATTTTTATGCAAGCTAGAAATGACAAAACTAAAAAGCTAAAAAAAATAAAACTAAACAAGCTAGAAATGACAAAAATAAAAAGCTAGAAAATAAAATTTGAAAAATGAGAAAAAAGGGTTGCGTGCCCCCAGCATGATGAAAATGAGAGTCTCCTATAACCATATGGGAACTACTGAGGTTGGGAAGGATGGTTTCATCCACAGAATAAACAAAAAACTTCCTTGGCTTCATCTGCAGAATAGACAAAGGTGAATGGTGTGTCAAACCAATCACATAACCTACAGGGAAACTTATCTTTTCAGTTGGGTTCATCCGTAAAATAGACAAGAGCGCATGCCCCCTAAGATTCGTTACATTCACCAGACTACTCATGGAAATCAGGTGGATGGAATGAAGGTTGAAGAGATACAGTTGAAGTAAAAGGACCATTTAGGGATGATGATCGACTTGGAGCTATGCTCAAACTGGGAAATGAAAGTTGGTCAATGGTGACAATTTTTCCTTCATGCAGGAAACACATCACTCAGAAGAGTGTTGAAACAATAGCCTCCATGTTGTAAACATAGTCACGTCCAAGGAGTAGATTGTAATCTAACGGTCTTGGGACTACCATCTCGTTCAAGTGAATGGTTTTCCTTCCCAAAGTTATCGGTAACTTAGGAAGGATCCCTAATGGTCAACTAGTTCCTTTGTTAAAGCCTAACAAATTCTATGTAAAAGGCATAAGCGATGGTGAACCAAGCGCTTTCCAAGTAGTTGACGAAAGGATACTCACTAATGCACCCTCATCTGTGATAGTGCCAAACACGATCATTTTGTAAACTCGTACTATGATCTGGAAAGGTACATAAGAAGGAAGGCGAGATCTTGCTAGTCAATTCCTATAAGAGGAAGTGACTAGACTACTTGGAGGGGGTACCGAATAAACGGGATAATTAACCCCTTGATTTATGAGAACTGGGGGATTTTCCTCCTCTTGTGAAGGAACGGGTGGATTGCCCCCAAGTTCATCAGAATTTGAAGTGACAAAAAGAATTTGAATGGTATTGTTCTCACTTTCTTCAAGAAGGATATGATCTTCTAAAGGTAAAACAGGGTCAACTGTCACTTTGACTTGTTGACTTTGGTCGGGTAAAGACTCATTAGATTCACTTTCGGAGAGAGTGATTTCGACCGACGGTTGATTTAAGTCAGTCAGTTTTTCAACTAGTAAAGGACTTGGGGAGAGTTTCTGGTAACCTGATGGAAGTCGTTGTGGTGAAGCAAGACGATTATCAAAGACTCTTTTGGCTTCATCCAAAAAAGGAAAAAGGTGAAGGGAATGATTACCTTCACATAGCCTACATGGAACCTTGACCTTTCCCTTCTATCCATGAACTTCGCTATCACTAGTCAAAGGAGTGTTATCAACATGATCACTAGAGGTTGATGACACCAGATGGTGTGAACGGGGAGACCATTCTCTCAAGATTTGAGGAAAGCAGGGACAATCTCGATGAAAATGGTCTCCTCTACAAATTATGTAAGGAAATTTGGGTTTAGGAGCTTTAATGTGTGGATTTTCACCAGATGATGCATGGTTGCCCCCTTGCTGATTTGGCTTCTTCTTCTTCTCCTTCCCTTTCTTCTTCTTCTCAGTCACCTGGTTACTAGCATCGCTACTTTCACCAAGTGAAGAGGAAGAAGGGGAGGGAGAAACAAATGAAGAAGAAGTCGAAGGGTCAACTTCAGTATCAACTGGAGGCTAATTCGATTGTGGAGGAATCATGGTATTTTGAACCACAGAGGTTGAGAATAGCCATACTAGTAGGCCAATGGTAATTCTTAGGAGGGACAATGTGGCCATATATAGAGCACCAAAATTTCCTCAAGGAGAAGAAGGACTAGGATTCCCCTCAAAATGGATTCCTTAATTGGTGGATCCTGGATTTGTCTCCACATATCTCAACCTAAGATCAATGAAGGAACAGGGATGTTATTCGAAAATAATAAATTTTAATGATGCTTTGACACAACTTTGTTGTTTTAGTTTTTAAGAGTCGAGAAAAATCTAAACATGACTCTAGTCCCCTTCGATTTTTAATGAGCTTGAAGTGACAAGTGCTTAGATGGACCTTTTCTTTTAAAGAATCGAAAAGGAACAAAAGTGACTACTCTGGAAAATCTAGACAGAGGGATTACCAAACCAATCACAAAACTGCAATATACACCTTGGTGATAAATTAAGGAGAAATTACCAAGGACTTATGTACGACAGTCAATCTTCCCGAATGCTGTGTTCAGTGCATTGTGATCAATAAGGCAGCAGACTCAGCTTCCTATGGATAAAGGATATAAGCCTATTGTGGTCTCCCAATATATACTAAATGGTACAAGGAGCACAAGTTCATGCTCGAACTTGTTGTATCAAAGAGGAGGAATCACCGAACCTTCAGTGAAAACAATAGTTACTAGCTTTTATGATGCCAAAACACGTCTCTAGCCTAGACCTCTAGATGTGTTGCGCTAAGTTCCAAAGCATTGTTAAATTCATTGAAATGTATTTTAGAGTTGATCTTGTTTAAATTTTGCCTTTCAATGGTTCACCACGTGATGATGATTTTGAAATTCCTAAAATGCAATCTACAATGATAAACAATCGTTGTTTATTTTGAGCAATGAAAATCCTAGCTATTAGGGAAAGAAGATTACAATTCTTTCAAACAAAGAGAAAAGAGCACAAACTAGTGCATTTTTCCTAAATCATTTTTCGCACACAAACTAAATGCAAATGCAAATGCATGTATTTGTTTTTCATTCCCCTTAATGTGAAGAATGCCAAAAAGGAAAACTAAGTGTAGCAAAGATTTGAAATACTTTACTCAAAGCGACATTTCAACAATTTCTTTTTCAAAATAGAAATGAAGGCTAAACAACACTTTTCAATTTTGAATAGAAAATGCTTTCGACACTTCAAATATCAAAAAATAAAATCAAGTACATGACAAAAAGTTCAATAAACTATTCAAGGAAGGAATAATCCACAACACTTCTCTTTTTTACACAAAATGACAGTTACGACACTTTTTATACCAAAGCGACAGATTGATTTAAGCACCTTTTTGACAAAGGATTGTAAATGATGGAAAAATACATAAAAAATTTACTAACCCTAATCAATGGAGGCTAATCTATGTGATGCAAGAAGGCTTTAGTAAGGAGGCACTTTTCATAAGCAGCAAAATCAACTAAACAAAACTGAAAACAAGGATAAAAACCCCCAATTTCTAGAATGGAAATTAGGTTTAGTCAGTCATCACACCTAGGCTTCATAGAAACAGGGATGCATCACACTTTACAGATGTGAGAGGTGCAATGCATATTGGGTTACAATGATAGATAGTGCAATGGGTCAGAGAGCACAACTGAAGTGGGTTTTGGCTCAAATCTGTAGTTGTTTTTAGTGAATTAAGCTAAGCTATGATGGACAGTAAAGAGAAAAGTACAGAGGAATGTCTTGAGACGTTACTGAGCTACCAAAAGGGCATCTAGAATGCTTGTAACTCAAATGATTCATAAACTAAACCAGAGATTGACTGAAGCAACATTCTTCTACTATGCAATTGCAAAGCAAGAGTAATTTGAAGGCTACCTAGCTAACTTCAGGCTCTATCTATAGTTTATAAAATGAACAATAAAAACAAACAAACATCTATTTGATCCCCAGTGGAGTTGCCATTTTGTTTCTGGGAAAACTAGTGTCTTTTTAATTGACTAGCCCTCTAGGTTTGGCAGCTACCCTAGAAACAATAGTTTAAAGCAATTCATGATTTCTTCTATGTATAATAGATAAGAGAAAGACAAAGGAACCAACTTGGATCTTCCGCTTAACTCCTTGCTTGATCTCTCTCCCCCTTGACAGAGCTTGCAACTCCTCTCTGTACTCATCCCACTTGGAGAGTACCTGTAGAAACAGTAAGAAAGAACCGTCAAAGCATCTTGATCTATTATATCATAAACATTACAAAACCAGAAATATAATGAACATGCAATGGCATTCATAAATAATAACATTCACAATTGCACAGTTATATGGAATAAAAATCGAAGAACTTTATTAAATAGAAGGGAGAATTACAACCCAGTTGTCTGATCCAGCATCATCCTCCCAGCATCAAAGCCCTCTTCACCTCATGAAATAGCAAGATCACCCAATAATAAAATTCTCTTTTCTCCAATACAAACTATCAACACTTCCTTGCAATTCACAAAATTCCAACCTCTAGATCTCTTAAATGAGGGATCCATTTATAGATGTGTGCAAGGGTGTGAGTCATCTCTGGGTTTTTGATTAGTATCATTCCACTTGTTGCAACTGGTTCCACTTGGAGATTTCTTGGATCTCTTACTCATCCTTGGGTGAATTTAGAGAGGCAAGTGTCATAGGAGAAGTTTCTATAAGATTCCATGAGCCTCCACTTAGCAAACTATCTCAGACATCTGTCCATCCTTGCTCATCACACCCTACAAAAGGCCAAATTAGTATGCATCACACTTGAGCAGTGTACCACTCAGTATGCATCGCACCTGGCTAGTGTAGCAGTCAGTATGGTCCAGTTTATTTCATTTCTAGATGGTTTTTCAGGTGGATCTTTTGGGGAATGATGTAATCAGTCGACCATGATCTTCTAGGCTATGAAACAACACTTTTAGGGGTTGAATAGCCCTAGTTTATTGACATATAAGATTGCGGTTGAAGTGACAAAATATGTCTATAACAATATGATCTCTATGAGCTTGTATCAATGGGTTGCTTAATACGACCTGAGGGATAATGCCTGACTTGGGCTTGCAGACTCCCGTAGTCTTTCTGGAAGATGGTTTTTCACTACTACCTCCAATCTCATTTTCTTTTCTCATTTCCTATTGATCCCCTTCCCGTTCCTGATCTTCACTTCTTCCAGATGTCCCCCGACTTCTGGTTTCTGAGATCTTCTCTAGTGGTTTTTTGAAATGTTTCTTTCCTGCGTTCTGACTTCCTCCTATGACTACGTCGCTATAGGAGGGAGAAACAGTCTCCCCTGCACTCCCCACCATGGTAACCTAAATCCAAAAACCTATCTTCAACTCCAACCCTAGATTCTCTACTCCCTCTCTTGAATCTTTCCATATGGGATATAGATATTCAAGTATATAACAATAAACAATTTGAATCATCCCATTTGGAGGACAAATGAAAAAATTATGCCATATTTAGTGATTGCATGTCTTAAAATCAGCATAGTGAAACTTTGCCTCCTAGGTCTGTTCATCAGAAATTTTGGGATATAAAACCTAAGGATTTTAGAAAAAATTTTCTAATGGATAGAAAAAAATGAATATAATTTATTCTCCACGTTGAATCACATCGATACGATCTTTAACGAAAAAATTACACTCCAAATATTGATCATTGGTCTAGTCAAAAATTCACAAGCAACTCTATCGAAGAGGGTACTCTTCATCATTTTTAGCATATCATTTTAAACCATTTTGAAAACATGTTTATGCTAGAAGTATTTATATGAATTAAATTTAAGTTGGCTTTTAAATCACTCTAATTGGATATAAAAAAAATATTTTGTGAACAAAATACGACTAGGAGGTCTAGGTTGGCCACCATTCCTCAAGGGGTAAAATAAATGCATTTTCTTTGTATATCATCTTTGGAATTATTTTTTAAGAAATGCTTGTAATTATTTTACATATTTCTTGGAATAAGAGAGATTGTACACCTCCATTCATCCATCATCTAATATTTTATTGCAGGCAAATGTTATGTTTTTGTAGGTCATGAGAAGAATTAAAGAGTGAACTCCATGGATGAAGAAATTTTCAAAGTCAATCTTCCAAAATTCATATCTATGAATATGAAATAAAAATATCCAAGTCAAGGTAAAGTGGAATTCACTTTATGTTGATTTCATTCAAATAAACTCAAAACTCTTGAAGCTTGCTTTCAGTTGCTAACCGACTACATCAACAAACCTACAAGCTGGATTCAAATCAAGGCAAAGGACATGAATTTAATCATCAGAAGAACAAGTCAAGTTCTACACCATGAAAAGTCACATCCATTTCCTAAGAAGCCTTTCATAATCCATATTGTTCATTATTTCATTCATCTACCATATTGTATGCTAAGCTTCATAATAATTCAGATCTACCTATTGAAGTCCAGATATATTATCTATCTATCCATCTACTCCTATATCATGACTTCAACCTATATTACTTTCATAAGCTTTCCATGCTTCCCTAGACCATTATACCCCACCTCCATCCAGAAAAGAAAAATAAAAAATAATAAAAGAGTTTGGTTGTGAAAATCCAGGATACTGGCACAATACAAGCTCGAATTCATATCGAAAAACAAACTTGTTTGACCAATATAAATTCTATTTTATGTTTTTCAATTTCATTTTGCAGAATCATCCTCCAAAATTCAAAGACTTGAGGACAAGTCTCAAGGGGGAAGATTCATAATAAACCAACAAACTATGCAAATAGTTTAATGTCAAGCAAATGTATTGCAGAAGGGACGTGAGACATCATAATAAATATTTATCAGTAAGGGACCTCAACAAGATCAATGTCATATGTTATTGCAGAAGGGACCTAATTATTCATCTTAAAATCAACATCAAAGGGATCTAAGAAGCCGCTACAAGAATCTACAATCTAGCAGAATCATTCAGTAGAATTCATTTTGAGGTCAAATTATCGTCATCATTAGCAAAAGGTCAAGTGTTGACAAAATATCTAAGGTCATCATCAATAGAAGAAAAGAATTGACAATGAGTTATCAAGTGAAAGGAAAGTACTGTAAGTTTAAAGTATTCTTAATGCCTTCGATTTTGAAATTTTTCCTAAGATTGATAAACTAGTTTAAACTTGAATATGCAGTACCCCTATATGTGTATATATCGTCCTACATTATCCTATACTACCCTATATCCTACATCACCCTACATTATATACATTTACCTATTTCATTCACCTTATTACATTCATTAACCTTATTATAACCTTACATTCATCAATTCATCATTCATCCAACCACATTCATTTGCATTTTTTACCAAAATGTTTGGCAACATCTCCTTTTTGGGCTAAAAAAAAAGCTGCCTCATGGAAAATTGCCTTCAAAACAAGAAGGATTAGCCTCTTTGACTACAAATCCTTTCTACCAAAACAAGTCATAGCAAGCATGGTTAGTGTCACAAAAAATAGAAACAAGATATGACTGAAATAAGAATCTATAATGCATGAAGGACTATGAAATCATGATGCATTATTATATTTTCTTTTGGTTGAAATGACCTTGAAATGGTCATTTCAAAAGCCACTTCAAGAATAATCATTAAAAGAGCATATGGATTACATCATGAAAAAGTAGAAGACATGGAGATATGATATATCATTCCAAAATGACTTTGAAAGGATCACTAAAATCACTAAAATACAACAAGAATGATACATCATAAAAGGCTCATTTTAGCATGCAAAAAGAAAACTTCATATAACGGGAATCAAGTCCTTTACAAATACTCATGGTTATAAAAATCAATTATAAAAATAAAACAAATGTATAAGACATATGCCACTTATATACCAAATGTAATTATAAAAAAATCAATTTTATAAAAGAGTATAATGAAAATTAATTTTTGAAAATCGAAGAGAAATGGCCATCATAATTGACCAAAGGGCATGAGTCAGGTTTCATCACTGTCCAGTCAAATAAAATTCAATGTAGTTGTACCTACAAAAAATTCAAATGCAGAAGCTCAGGGAGGCCAAGAAGGTTTAGAGAAAAGGTAGAAGGAAGCCAGTGATACAGTCGAGAAGAAAAAGGAGAAATGAAGGAGAAACGAAGAGCTACAAAACTTGGGTAGGAAGCTTGAAAACTAAGAAGTAAAATCAATTTTATAAATGCGGTCAAAATGAAATCGATTTAAATCAAGGTGAATCAGTGAATAATTCCGTGAAAAAATGAAGAGTTGCATTAACCAGAACTCTGAAATCAATATGTGAGATACAAATCCACTGAATCATGTGAAATCTCAGTGTTTGAGTTTGGATAGGAGTAAAACTCAGTTAAGTTAAAAAAAAACAGTTGTCAACATAGATAATAACTCTGATTTTTAAGAGAAGTTGGCAACCTAAACTTGAGATTTAAACTCCAAGTGACAACATTGATAATGGGAGAAATGATCTCTAACAAACTTATGAGAAAAGTGTAAATTGTTGATGGGTGAATTCAACATTAAAATTGAGAGATATATGTGTGTTTCCATAAATCGATTTCATTATTTTAGATAGGTTGATGTAGAAAGGAAAAATTCAATTTCATTGTTGGAGATGGACATGGTAAAGAAAATTTGATTTCATTGCTAGAGATGGATAATCTCGCCAACTAAATTGCTGAAATCTCCATCCAAATCCTGTAAATTTCACAGAGACAACAAGTTGAGTTCGAATAGAAATGAAATGAAATTAGTTCGATTTTTTTATGATATCCAAAGTCAAAGATGTTCATTTAAATAACTGTCAATGTAAAACCTCAGTAAACAACATGAAATACTCTGAGCTAGGAAAACGTGATGGCAGTCTGAGTTTCAACTGCGTAGTGGCATCAAAGATCTACGTTTAAGCTACAAGTGTGTGAAACAAGTCGAGTTAACGTCCGAAATGCATGGGCGTCATTGCAGAAGCACCCATAAAATTTATTTCCTTCTAAAAACTGACTTCTAAATAGCCAGTGAATGAATGAGTGCATGCAAAGGCTAATTTGAGCATTCTCAAGTATTCGATTTCTCCAGCTCCAGATTTCGATTTATGAGAAAGGGCTTAAAAAAAATGATTTCTAAGAAGGTATTTTTCCAGATTTTCATTTTTGAGAAAGAATATGATCCAGGTGGATATTGGTGGCTACCCACCAATTCCACTTGGACCCCCACCATTGCTTCTTTCAGTTTTTCAATTTCCTTAATTGTAGCACAACTTACTATTTTTAGCATTTTTTCGAGTCCTAAACATCCGGAGTTGTTTTGAGGCCGTAAAACATTTTTTTTGTAAATCTATAGCCAACGATTTTTTTTTCTAAAATCGCCTTTTTCGTCATAGTCCTTGGAGAGATCTTTCCAATGGGTTATCATGCGCATGAAACAGAGATAATATGACTAAGTAGTGACCGCGGGAAGTTGGTTGTCCAACTCACCCCAATGGGGCCCATGAACTCTTGGTGTTACATCTTCTCGAGTTAGGGTTTTGGTTGTTTATGGTTTTCTCTTATTGTTAAATAATAAAAAGGCCCTTGAGCCTCATTTTAAGGAGTTTAAAGACATGTAGCTACCACATCTCTTCTTAGAGATAAGCTACCAACGCCCTAGCTTATTTATTTCCATTTCTGTTTGTAAGCATATTTCAATATTTTACATTAATGAAATGAAGTATTATTTCTGCTGCATCTCTGTGTTTATGGTTATCTTTGTAATTGTTGCATTCCTGTTTAAATTTGGATCAGTGGTATCAGAGCGGTTCGCTTTTTTTCTATGTTTTTCTTTGCATGTCCCCAACGAGGTCAGGATATAAGGAGTTAGGACTTGAACTAGTCGAACCTTTGCAAGACCAACCTCGCAAATCTCGATGACCTCCCATGGCAGATGAAAAGAAAGAGAAGAGGGTAGGAAATCCTATCAAAATATTTTTCGAAGAAACCCTCAAGTGACAAAGGAATGCAATGATGGATATTTTTGACCAGATCCTTCAGCGGCTACCCAGGGGTGAGATATTGGCTTCCAACAGCTACTCTTAAAATGCCACACTATTTAAGGTACAAGTTAATTTTGAAATCCCCATATTCGAGGGTCAAATAGACGTAGATGCTATTGATAAATGGTTAAATCTTCTAGAGGGTTATTTTTCTGTTCATAATTTTTCTATTTGGGAAAAGCTTATTTTTGGTCTTCTCAAAGCAGCCCCCCATGTCAAGGACTGGTGGGAAACCTATTGCGAGCAGAAGGATGAAAGTACAGGCTCACTATTTTTAGTTGCACCCACTTGGAATTCATTCCAGGATGCCATCAATGAGCAATACTACCCTGTTGGAAGCTATAAGCATCAATACATAAAGTGGACCACACTATGGTAGGTAAGGGACCAAGACGTGTCGGTGTTTACCAATATTTTCCATACCCTTCGTACAAAGTTGGGTATCAAGGATTTAGACCAGCATTTCGTACTTAAATATCGCAACTATCTACACAAGTACATCCAGGAAGAAATAGAATTCCTGAACATATCCTCGCTCAACACGGCATACCGATATGTCGTCACGGTTAAGCAAAAGTTTAAACAGAAGAAGCGAGACTTTGGATCTCCAAATCTAAAGCAAGTGTAAGGTGCCCCCAAACCACAGAACAAAGGACAAAGCTAAGGCGGGGCATCTCAAGACAACCCACCAAGGCTACAAGCAAAGAATAGTGTCGTGAAGCTAAAAAAGAACATGGGAAAGTAGTGTGAGTTCCATAAGAGCTCCACTCACAACACAAGTGAGTGTTGGGCCAAGTAGTCACTAGTGGCCGTGCTAAAGGTTTTAGAATCAGATGCATGTTCCAACTTTGAGTTAGAAGCTGACAAGGGGAATGAAAAATGGAAGTAGATTATTGATGCAGAGCCCAATGCCAATGTTGCCACCACGAAGATCCAAAAGGAGGAACCCGAAGATCTAGAGGAGGAGGAGCATCTCTTCCACTCCTAGATGTGGGTAAAGGGCTCCCTGCTACAATTCATTGTCAACAGCGGGAGCCAAAAGAACCTCATTTCGGCAGAGGTCATGAAGTATCTAGGCTTAATGACGACAACACATCCACAACCATACACCATCAGGTGGCTTCACCAAGGACGGGATCTTCGCGTGAGCCAGCAATGTCAGCTTCCATACAACATCGAGCCCTTCACAAATGAGGTATTGTGTGACATTTCTCCCCTTGAATTTTGTGATATATTATTAGGATAGCCATACTTGTGGAAGCAACATGCTATGTATGAATCAAGGCCCCATGCTATTATTGTTACTTTGGGAAATAAGTTGAACAGGATACTGGAGGTAGCACCGCCTACCGCCATTTCTTTGGTTACTGCAAAACAATGAAATAAGCTCATTTCCAAAACTGAGAAATTTGTTTCCCTGATGATACGCCCTCAAGGAAGAAGAAGACAGTGGCCACAACATCCAGATAGGGCCCCTTCACATGACAACTACAGATGGACAAGTTTTTGGAGGAGTACGAGGATATCTTCACCTCCCCCGCAAGGATTCCTCTACACTATCAGGTCAAGCACTCCATCGATCTAATCCCAGGTGTGCTGCTGCCTAATAGACCAATCTATCAATGATCCATTCTAGAGAATGATGAAATCAAGAGGTAGATTCAGGAGCTACTACAGAAAGGTCACATCCGTCTAAGTTCATCACCCTATGGGAGCCTAATCATGTTGGTATAGAAGAAGGATGGGACTTGGAGACTTTCTATTGACTATCGGGAGCTAAACAAGATCATTGTCTGTAATAGGTACCCAATCCCATGGATTGATGACCTCTTGGACTAACTAAAGGGGGGAAAATATTTCAGAAAGATCGATTTGAAGTTAGGATATCACCAGTTACCAATCAAACCCTTCGATGTATGGAAGACTACATTCAAAGCCAAGGAGGGCCTTTTTGAATGGTTGGTTATGCCTTTCAGATTGAAGAATGCTCCTACAACCTTAATGAGGATAATAGATGACATTTTGTAGTCATTCCCCAACTCATTTGTGGTGGTATACTTGGATGACATCCTGATCTTTAGCCAGAGTTGGGAAGAGCACCTCCACCACATCCGATAGGTTCTCCAAACACTACGGCAACACAAGTTATGTGCCAATTTGGAGAAATTCACTTTTGGCATGACCCAGGTTCAGTATCTGGGATACATTATTGACGAACAGGGGTTGCATTTGGATCCAGCCAATATCCAAGTCATTCGGGATTGGCCATCTCCAACCACTCTGATAGAGCTTCACAACTTTCTAGTTCTTGCCAACTTCTACGGCAGGTTCATGTTGGGGTTTTCTCATATCACTTGGCCCTTGAGGCAAGTCACCAAGGGAGGAGTGAAAGAAAAATTATTTTTGCCTGAATCTCAACAGAAGGCATTCACAGAGTTGAAAGATCTCCTTTGCTTGGCACTAATGCACACATTACCAGACTTGCAACAACCATTTCAGGTTGATACATATGCCTCTAGCTATGCTATTGGGGAAGTCTTTACTCAACATAGGTGTCTAGTGGCATATCATAGTGAGACACTTTCAGACAAAGTCCAGAAGTATCCCACTTATGACAAAGAGATGTATTCCATTGTGCAGGCCTACCGACAATGGAAGCATTACATTTTGGGGAAGGAAACAGTCATCCACACAGACCACCGACCCCTACAGTTCATATAAACCCAAGGGAAACTACAAAATGATTGCCATCATAAGTGTTCTACATACCTGCAATAGTTCCATTTGAATATAAAGCATAAGAAGGGTAGCACCAATAATGTTGCAAATTGCCTCAGTCGACCACTGATCATGGCGTTAACCACCATGCTCAACTTGTGTGGGAACAAGACTTCTAATTGGCCACTTCTCTACAAAAGTGACGAAGAATTCGTCCACACATACCAGATTTTCACCTCCAAGATGCCTTGTTATGCCACTTGGGTCACCTTTGTGTTCCTTCAAGTGAGCATTCCAAGATGATTTGGGAAGTGCACTATAGTCGGGCTGCTGGGCATTTCGAGGTCGATAAATCGGTGGAAATACTGCAGCAGTATTTCTATTGACCGAATCTTCAACAGGATGTCAAGAAGTACATCAGATCATGCATTGCCTGTGCCATTGCCAAACTAACGATCATGAAGCAAGGCCTTTATACCCCACTTCCTACCCCTAGTCAACCTTGGGAATCCATCTCCATGGATTACATGTCAGGCCTTCCTTCTGCTAAGCATGGAAACGATTGTGTTTTTGTGGTCGTCAATAGGTTCTCGAAGATGGCCATTATGGCGGCCTACAAGAAGAATATCATAGCAGAAGCCACTGCTAAACTCTTCTTTGAACGAGTGTGGATATAATTTGGGATCCCACAACCTATCATCTCAGATCAGGAAAGCAGGTTCCTCGGTACATTTTGTTCCAGTCTCTGGTCAATGCTAAACACCAAACTCACTGATTCCACAGCCTTCCATCCTCAAACTGATGGCCAGATAGAGGTTGTCAACATGATGATCATACACATTCTACACGTGTACAACTCAAAGCATCCACAAACATGAGACGAGAGCCTCCCCTATGTTCAACACAGTTATAATCGAGCTCTTGACAGCTCGACTCGCCAAAACCCTTTTCAGTTGGGCTTGGGATTCCAGCCACTATGTCCCAATGATGTGGTCGTCCCATTTGCAGCTAATCATGCAGGTTCATCTCATGTCTAGTCTGAAACAAATAAGGAAAAAAACTTCATTGAGCGCATCCAACATATTCGCCAGCAGGTCCATAACATTATGGAGAAATCAAATGCCAAGTACAAGCAATGACATGATCAACACTGGGTGCCACACAAGTTTCAGGTGGGTGACAAAGTCTGTTTGCATTTGTAAAAGGAACGCCTTACCAGAGTCTATTGGAAAATCAGACCACTTCAATATGGTCTTTACACCATTACCAAGGCTATGGGAGACAATTCATTTGATCTCCGTATTCCCCCATTGCTTCCCCTGCACCTAGTGTTCAATGTGGACTGGCTTCGCACATACTTTCCACCATTACTAGACACATCACACATTGTAGAGCATCTCACACCCACAAAGTTAAATCCATATTGCATGGAATAAGTTGCAACTGATCGGATCACCGAAACAAAAATCAAGCATACTTTCCAACAGAATATCCAACTGTATCGAGTTGTCAAAGCGGGTCAATTGCTTCACCAGGGCAAGTGGCTCACCAGGGACCAAGTTCAGCAGAAGTTTCCTCATATCATGGAGGAACTCAACGCAATGGGGATCATTGCTTCCTAAGGGGCCAGGAATGATCCAGGCAGATATTGGTGGCCACCCACCAATTCCACATGGACCCCCACCATTTCTTTTTTTAGCTTTTTAGTTTCCTTAGTTGTAGCACAATTTACTATTTTTAGTCATTTTTTGGGTCCTAAACTTTCAGAGCCGTTTTGAGGCCCTAAATGACAATTTTTTGGAAATATATAGCCAATTATTTTTGTCTAAAATCGTCTTTTTTGTCATAATCCTCGGACATATCTTTCCAATGGGTATCAGGCACGTCAAACAGAGATAATATGACCAAGTTGCGACCCCGTGAAGTCGCCTATCCAACTCACCCCAACGGGACCCATAAACTCTCAGTGTTACATCTCCTCAAGTTAGGGTTTTGGTTGTTTAGGGCTTGCTCTTATTCTTCAATAATAAAATGGCCCTTGAGCCTCATTTTAAGGAGTTGAGAGGCATGTAGCCGCCGCATCTCTTATCAGAGATAAGATACCATTGCCCTAGCTGGTTTATTTCCATTTCTGTTTGTAAGCATATTCCAGTATTTTATATTAATGAAATGAAGTATTATTTCCACTGCATCTCTATGTTTATGGTTATCTCTATAATTTGTTGCGTTCCTATTTAAATTTGGATCAAAATATTTAAAAATTTGATTTCTAAGGTATTGAAGATACAAGGTATTTTTCTAGAAATCGATTTCTGAAAAAAGGGTATTAAAAAGAAATCAATTTCTAAGGAAGGTTATTTAAAAAAAAATGATTTTTGAGGAAGATTATTTTTAAAAAATGATTTATGAGGTATTGAAGATATAGTGTATTTTCTAGAAAAGCATTTTCAAGGTGTTGAAACAAAGCCTTCTCTCTACATCAGTAGAAACAGAGGTGGTATTTCAAAATTTTCAAGCCCAAGATTTTTTTCCTCATCATCAAAATGTATTCAACAATGATTGAAATTAGCATATCAGTCCAGCAAATCAACATTCCAGTTCAGAATTTTTGAGAATGTATTACATAGTCTTGTTAAACAAATAGTTGTATTCTTAAAAATTGCTCATTACTTTTAAACTGTATATCCATTTGACGCAAAATTTTGAGGGAAGATGCATTGATATAAGATGAATAAACCCAAATAAAATTCAAACAAAAGAAATTTCATTTTTCCATAAATCAACCATCCTCACCTAAAACCAATTTGTCTTTTTCCTAAAATCTGTGATGAGGGTATTTTTGCAAAATCCGTGAATGGTAGAAATATTTTTGCAAACTTTCAAAGAAACCCAATTTGTATTTTATGAGAAAATGGTTAGATAAAGTTTGTAGCTAATTGTACAATGTTTGTTGTAACTTTGTGTGAAAATTGCTTCAACTTCACAAGCTTTGATAGAAGCGAATGATCATTACTTTCGAAATATTAAAAAAATTCATGTCCTATCAATATCATGAATTGGGCAAAAAGAATGATTTTGGTTATTGGGCATTGAGAAATAGAAATTATAGTTTGGTTGATACAAAGGTATGAGTTTCATAAGGACACTAATAAGGTTCAAAAAAAGGAAATTAATACCCTCTTTCAACATCGAAGAAAGTTTTTAGACACATCTCCAAAAGTATGGTAATGGACATGATTCACGTGACACCTCCAATTGTATTGACAAACGAGGAAATGGAGATGGTTATTATATTTCTTCAAGCAGCACAAGCAATGGCTTCTACATCAGGAGGTAGATCCATAGGTAGAACAACAGGGAGGTCAGCAGGCAGAGGCAAAATATCAATGAGACGAAGATAAGCATGAGGACATACTTGAGAATCAACAAGGGGGAGATGTTGGCCCTCAATTTTGGTCATTTTTCCTTTCCTAAATCCATTTATTTAACACCATATCTCATCCTATTTCACCTAAATATGCTCATTTTAGTCATATTTTTCATATTCAGGTAACTAAATTAAGTTTTTCAATTTTTGTAAAAATTGGGTTTTAAGAGTAAATTTGGACTGCATTAAAAATTCTCGTAATAGATCCATTGAAGTCATATGTACAGGACACGTGGGCAATATATGAATGCATATTTGGAAAGATTAGGAATGAAAGATGAAGAAACACCTATTGGTTCAGTCAAACTGAGCAAAAATAGGCTCGGTCAACGCTAGTCAAGCTTGACCTGTCATTCAAGAATCCTTAGTAAAAAGGGGTAGATTTATTATTTTGTGGGATTTTTCCCGATTTTGTGAACCAAACTTGATGAGTTCTACTTGTATGGATGGATTAGGATTAATAAGGCAGTTAGATCCATTGTAAAAAAGTTTGTTTATGATTTGCTTATTTAAACAGAGTTTATGGACCATTCAAGGGTGTAAGTGAGTGTAATTTTGTATTAAGATTATTGGAGACTTTTGAGATAATTTGAAGGATCATTTCTACTATTATATTTTTTTCATGTTGTGGATGCTTTATTAAGTTGGTTGTAGCTAAATATTTCTTCAGTTGTATAAGGCAAGGTTGGAGGACCCGCATACCAAGGTAAGTACACTTTGGTTCAATTTTGTATAAATTAGCATATTTTTGATTCATTATTTCTTGTTTCAGTTTTATGGTTCATTTACTTAGATGGGTTATGATTTATTTATGATTTTTTGACTATTTTGGCTTAAAATCTAATTTTCGTATGAAAGGACAACTAAGGATTTAAGTTAAATTCTCTTTCTATCAAATTATGAATGACAACGAAAAATCATCCTTTTTCATTTCTTGAATTGTTTCTTGAGTTCCATCTTATGATTTGATGCAATAGTAATGTTGTTGGAGTAGAACTGTGAAGAAGGACAACTGGGACCTCCTAAGTTAGGTGCCTCTTCTCTTGCTTTCTACACATCACAAACTGCTGCTCTTTAGTTTTCTTCTTGAGGACAGTACTGTGCGGAAGGACAACTAAGACCTCCTAAGTTAGGAGCCTCTTCCTTTGCTTGCTACATCTTGAATAAGAAAATTTTTAGTTTATTTAAACCTAGAAATTATTTGTAATATGCATTTCCATTAACCTTTGAGCCTCGTCTTCTGAAATTGACTTTACCTAAAATCCATATGCTTTGGATGTGCTTCAAAGTATACAAACCTAGATTGACAAGTAAAACACCTACGTTAGTTTGCTTAGTAAACTAAACTGACAGCCTTGGTCCTTCAGGTAGTATTAATTCATCGTACAGATTACTTTGGCTTCCCCACTTACCCCATGGGCAGACATGGTTCCCTTGGTACCTTCGCAGATGAACACAACATAAGATTCAGACAAAGCATAATGTTTCGAATTAGGAAGGGTAGTTTGGCTCGCGAGCTTAAGATTTTTAGAGTATAGTTTTTCATCTCTGGTGTTGCTCCACTACTGGCAGGTCTAGACAGTACCCCATCGGAGTCACGTTGGAACACAAGAATTACTCCACTACCAATGATCTTGGATAGTACCCTAGTGGAGTTTCCTGCTTCACCTCTCTATGCAGGAATTATTTCTCTTCTTTCACCTTTATTTATTTTTTAAAGAGAAATATGCATGGACACTTATTTATTTTGGGGTGGAAGAGGGATCCCTACTTATTGAGGGTATGAGAGGTTGTTCCTTTAGAGAATCATATAAAGACATTTGATTTAGTTTTTCTTGTTTAGATTTCCCCCTTCTCCATTTCTACTAGTTGGGTAGCTTGAAAGAAAAGCAAAAAACTAAGTATCGACATGAGGTTCCCATATTGGACATAAGTTCATTGTTGGACCAAAATTATCCTTATAGATAGATCATATTTTCCATCAGAACTTCATCAGCCAAAAGATACAACCAATTACAAGGACATCAGATACAGGACTAGCCAAATGATAAAGTGCCACAAGACTCTTTGAAATTCAACCACATACACACTTGGAAGCCAAACAGATCCAAGAACAACACTTATGCAGGTAATGAAAAGAAAAGGAAAAACTCAACAAGAAAGAAAACACAAAATGAGAAAACAAAATCAAAAGACAAGAGACCAAAATGAATAAGAAAACGTGATGTAGAATAAGAAAACCAGGATAGACTATCAGAAGCGAGTGTAGAATGAGGGCACAAAAGGGAAAGCTAATGATGTAGCTAATCCTAATCCTAACCTAACATCTAGAAGGTCAGGATCATGTAAAATGAAATTTCCTGTGAATCTGCCATGATTTTTCCCAACCTACATCCAAAAATATAGGAATAATTGAAATGGATAAAGAGTGTTGTGCGACATAAGATATAAAAACCTGGAAAACTTGCAGAGGAAAAGGAAGGTCTTTCTCGTGGGAAGAAAGATGTGTCACAACCACTAATTTCACCCAATCCACATGCTTACCTTTTCGATGAATACCATTTTTCAACAAACCTTGGAAGCCTCTTACGGGTGTGTCCTCATATGTACTGAACTTCTTAGCAAGTGCAAGGAAGGATTGAAACTTGTTGCCTACAATAGAGCTTTCCAAGTAAGATTGTTCTAGCCATTCAGCGATTGGATTGTAAAATTCATGATGGTCGTCTTGAAATCCTCACGACCTTTGAAAGCACGAATTTTTTATTCGAGAGACATGATCGCAATGGGAATATTGTATGGGAAATAGATTTGATCATCCTCGATAGTCATGCCAAGATAGTGAGGACCTGCCATGACCATCAATGAAGGTTGAAGTGCCTCATCTGCTTGACAGAAATCTGAATAGAGAAGTGTTAAACAATGAAGATCAAAGAGTGTGAAGCAACTTTGATTGGATGTGCTAATGGGAAAATGATAAGTTGAATGACATTGACCCAAGATAGAGGAATGATCATATGAGATAGTTGAAGCATCAGATTTCCAGTTTTCAATAAATAAGGAAAAATCAATTTGAACAATATTGTGAATGATTTGAACAATTGAATCAAGTTCTATGTGAGCCAAACATGACGGGCCACCTTCCTGTAACTGGTCTAAATTTGTATAAACATCATAGCCATCAAAAGAGTTTAAAAAGGATGCTAGAATCATGAAGACATGAAACTAATTAAGGCATGGTGAATGGAGAAGAACTTGATCCATGTGACAACCTATGTGTCCATTATCACACAAGGAAATTTATGGTGTGATGAGAGGAATTTTTTTCAATACACGATTCACAAGAAGACCAAGGAGATGATCATTAAGGGAGAAATTAGATAAGTATGATTCTTGTAGGAAAATATAGTTTTTGAGATGATCAACTTAATAATTCCATGACTTTGTGAGAGATGGACCTTCCCAACCCGAGTTTGATATGAGATATTTGCATGAAGACGAATGAACTGTAATAGATTCTTGAGTTTGATCATAAGTGAAATTTTGAAAAATTGAGAGATCACTCCTGGAATACCAAACATTTTTTACACAGGCATTCACATCAAATGAAACCATGCATATAGATGGATTGTGCGAGAGAAACCAAATATATTTTAGTTTGGGGGGCTTATCAGAGTCGTGATATCCTAACATAATCATCAATGGAAGTTGAAGTGCCTCGACTCCTTGGCAGGTCCCAGAACTTCCCAGAATTCTAGAACCACATTTTGAAGCTTAAACTAGATTATTCATGGTTTGAGGGTGGTTGTTGTTACTAATTTCAAAATTCCTCTCCAAATGGCAACCATATTTGTCATAGGTTTCACCTTGTTTTTCAACTTTAAAAATAATCAAATTACTCAATTGAAGTGGCTCTTATGATATCACATTAAAATATAAATGCATTGGTGAGATCTCATGAGTAAGCTGATTTGAGAGGTTGTCTTCATGGAAAATAATAGATGATGAGGGGTAGGAAGAGTTCTCTATGATTTGATTGTTTTCAATTTCATCATGGATAGCAACACTGCCTTTTGTTAATCGAGGAGATAACTCATCAGATGAAGAAGCAATAGAACATGGAGTATCTTTGTTGCACGTGGATCTGTTGTGAAGGGTAGGACACAAAGGAACATGAGGTGAAGGGGCCAATAGGAAGATATTATTTGACCGAAACAGATTCTAGATTCAAATTAAAATCTTCATGAGGAACCAAAAGGTCATTTGATGTGCTTCAACCTCCACCATGACATACAGAAGCATTGGGATGATTATTTCCCAAGGCTAGGGGTTGACTGAAAGAATTGATTGTACCAAATGTTCCACAAAGATTAGAAGATTGAGAATAGTTCAAGAATGGAAGCTCATTGTTTTGACTTGGGAAATTTTGAAACTAAGAGAAAGTGATAGTGTCCTTACCTTTCTGCTCCTTTACCTGTGAAATGGGACTTCCTTATGCGTAGTCGCGATTTGAGCCAATAGATTGAGAATCAAGAGAAGGTGAGAAATTAGCTGGTGAAATGGATTGATCAAGCAAGTCATGGTACAAGGAGTCATGGTGTGAAGAAGATAGAGGATAACAGAAATCTAGATCGGTCTTGACATTAGAGTTGTGAATGGTGACATCCCCTTACAAAATCGAGGAGTGAATATTCATCATAAGCTTCATGAGCCATTATGGAATTTCCTCCATTGAAGCGGGAGATGAATGAGAAGATGGACTAGAGATTTGATTCACATATTCCTTAGTTTCATTATCACCACAAGGAGGCACCCACATTGGCACTGAAAATGGAGGAGGACAAGGAACAAAGGGGTAGTAGGATCCTCCTCTACAATTTGAGGTGCCTCATGATCCACAAGAGTTGGGGAAGCAAAAAAATCAGGAGGTTCAAATTCATCATATGAAGAGACAAGAACCAAGTGCTCAAACTCTTGTTTCTAGAAATCCTAGTTTAAATCTTATTCTAGACGTTCATAGAAAAGATGAAGGAATCGATCATTAAAATTCCCAACTGATTCATTAGGATCCATTATTAAGAGATAAGAAATTCAAACTAGATGCAATGGGTTCAGCTTGTCATTTGGTCCTCCTTCTAGCATCATTTTGTTGACGGCGTTGGAAATCCGTCAGCCAAGGGGATCTCCCTGATATGAAGTCCTAATTAGATCTCACACCATTTGGTGTAGGAGTCCCATCTAGTATGATGGCCTCGTTTCCATTTACATAAATATTTTCCTTAGCTCTTGTTGTTCAGCATATGAGAGTGTTACACTGTGTCTTCTAAAATCAAGGTGAGTGTGCCTGGTGAGTGTGTAATGTAACAATGTCTAGGTTCTCTTACTGCAAATGGGGGAGAGTAAAGTGAGCCTCTATGTGAGAGGTAATGGTATGAACCAGGAAGAGAGACACATGAATCAAGAAGGGTTTTCCAACATCTAGCATAATAGTCCACAACAGATGCAACAGTCATTAAAACCGAAGTACAGGGGAAGAATCATCCACCATCCAACAGAGTAGTCCACAACAGATGCGACGATTGTTACCACCAGTAAACAAGGAAGGTTTGTCTAGTATCCTGTGAAGTAGTCCACAAGGATGAGACAGTAGTGATAACCAATACAGCACATTCCCAACAAGTTAAGTACTAAAACAATCAAAATAGTTCATCTATCTTAGTACATGTGAAACAAACATGAATTACAAATTCTGAAAGAATAGTCTTATAAACATCTACAAAACATGCATAAAAACTCGTTGCTCTTAAAATGATTCTGTATTAACCAAAAATTCCAAGACACATTTGTACACCATACATCACTAGCCCCAGTAGTGGGACATTAGAGCCACCCCTCACTCCGCAAATAATTGTCTGAAAACTCTTGATTCTTCGTGGGAAGGTCCAAGGTGAAAAGTAATTTTCTCAAACAATGAGGGGGTATATATAACCAAGGGTGATTCTTGACCCTTGTGACTCTTCGACTACCCTCATGACTGTTCAACTTCCTATGACTTTTCAACTGATATGACTCTTCATATTCATGTGTGTCCATTGGACTTCTAGTTTACATTCATTTGATTTACAATAGACAAGGCTCATAGTAATGATGTGGCTTTTGACAACTCATCACATGGCTTGACATGACACTGCTAACATAAACTAGCTTGTTGAGGTGGCAATATCAAGTTGTTGTTGTTGTTGAGTGATAGATGTGTTCTTGGATGTGATTTCTCTTCTCCTCCACATAGCTTGATGATGCAGGGTCTTCAATGATCTTTGGTCTTGGGAGGTGGTTACATTCATGTGTTCCATTTTCTTGTACTTGATAGGCTTCTTTGTTCATCCAGTAGTAAGTGAGTCTTCTACCATATTTTCCCCTCCTTCTCCTTCTTCATTGTCTTGCCAAGATCTAATAGTGTACCTGTTCCTGCAATTCACTCATGACGGGAAGACATCAAATCCAAAACTTCCTAGTCTAATATGATGCATTTGTCTCCATGGACTGAACCCAGGACAAGTGACAAGGAGGGAGATTGCTCACTGAGATGGCACAAAGCGCAACTCAAGATTGGTTGAGGAACTCCTGAGCACAGTCTTCACTATCAGAAAAAATTTCACAGGGGCCACTGGGAGAAAAAATTGCGTAGTTGAGATCATCAGTGGAAACTGTAAAATGGGACACTGGGAGGCAGGTACGCGTAGTTTTCAAAGGCAAGATAAGACTGGGAAACACAGGGGCCTAAAGGACATATTTGCATATTTTTCGAGATCAATGAGTCCTAGATAAGGGAGGAAACTAGGGGACACTTCTGCATAGTTTTGGGAGGAAAATAAGGTTTGAGTCTCTATGCATTATGGGGTTCTAGCAGGTAGGGAGGAGGCTTTATGAATGATCTTGTGAAATGTGTAGTTTAGGTTGGGCTTGAAGCATCTTCTATGCAATTCTGGGGAGGGAGTTTTCTCAAATATGGAATTGCGCAGTGAAACTGCCCTGGGGACAGTCTCTATGCATTGTGCAGTTCTAGGTAGTAGAGCAACATCACTAAGGGCTGAGACTGTGCAGTGTGCAGCTCAGTTGGGGACTGGTGAAAGAGAGTTGAGTCAAAAGGATTTTTTAGGAAAATGGCTAAATGTGGGAGGAAAATGAACTTTTGAGTAACTTGACATTGTGATCACATGCTTAGCATAATTCGATGACATGACAACAAAGACCATCGGAACAACAAGACAAAGCATTACCCTCAGTGAGACTATCTAGGACTTAAAAGCTAAAAGTGTGACACTTGAGATAGACTTTAGGATGACTATGAAGACAGATTTCCTACAATGCTTAAAACTTTGTGTATGAGTGTGACAATTGTTTACATGGCCAAGAAAACTTGCATACACAAATACCAACCTTCCAGGTCGCCAAAAATGCTCACAAACATGAAATAACATCCAAGCATGCCAAAAGTCGATAGTTGATCCAACAAGAAAAGGGATCAAGACACTTAAAGGAAAAACATGGAATGAATGTCATTGCTTGCAACCATGCATGTCATTGAATACATAATGATATGAAAATGATAATCATTCCTTCACACTACACTAAGAGGCATATTTAAAAGATGTGCTTTGTTTTCCATACCCACCCTCCAAAGGATTATGCATCAGATGGACTCTTCATGTGGTCTTGATCTTCTGTCATACCTTGGGTTCCTTGATCTGCTTATCTTTCTCCTCAGCTCCTTGATAGTCATCTAGCATCCTACCCTTCTTCATGGCCACTAAGAGACATAATTTTGTAGTTTAAGCGGCTAGTGACTGCTGTGGGATGAGGCCCCGGGAGGACACATCTATGTAGTTTCAGTGGGCAGTGCTTGCTGCAGAATGAGGCCCTGGGAGGACACATCTGTGAAGCTTCAGGATGCAAGGTAGATTGGGTAGCTAAGATGCCTGAAGGATAAAAGTGCGCATTTTTGGGAGACAGTGGTGTCTGACTAAGGGAATGACACTGGAGGAATCCACTGTATATTTTTAGATGCCAAGGGAGGCTGGCCTTTCTACACATTGCATAATTCAAGCCGAAAAGGGAGAAGCTTGAGGGTTGTAGATGCGAAGTGCACAGTTTAGGAAAGCTGGATGAGGCTAGGTTGCTAGGAGAACTCTAGAATTTGGCTAAGTGTGGGATCAGTGCAACCGGTGTGAACAGTGATAGAACTTGACTACGATCACACACTTGAACACTTAGTGACACAACATAGACCATCTAGAACATTAAAAAAAAATGTTTAATGCAACATCCCTTATGCCAGCTTATGACAAGTGTGGCTCCGATGATAGACTTTAGGAGGATAAAGGTGACACTTGTGCAAGGGTGCATGAAATTATTTTGAAACATTTCCATGTGATGGGAACAACTCATTCTTACAAATATTTCCCCTTGAAGAAAAACAAACTTCCCTTTGCATGACAAGTGATAATCCTCATCCCCAAAGATGACACATACTATATAAAGATAAAAGCGTTAGTGACTCCTAATATTATAGAAGGGAGCTTGAGATCATTATCTTACCAATAAGTTATTAAGGAATGATCGATCTCAGGATCCACAGTAGAATCTAAAATTTGAGCGCAGGCCAAAATTTTGGAGGGTGTTGCAGCCGATACAACAGTTGGCTTAGTATCTTCAGTTGATTCCTTGAATACCAATTTTAACCATGGAAACGATGGGAAATGTTATCTCAAATGGCCTTGCTCACAAATGTTACAAATTTCCACATTTTTACGTGGGCACTTTCTGATGGGGTGCTTCTTCCTATAGTTAGGGCAGAGTATTGAAAGAGTTTGGTCATTTTCAACCTCATTTTGTTTCACCTGTAACATATCTAATTGAGAAGATAGAGAATTGATTATATCAGTTTTAAAATTTTCAAACAGATTACTAATTTATGGCCTCATTACCACACCAATAGTTGATTTTTGTATTGTAGCATAAGCATCTCATGCTAAATTTTTGCTTCTTGATGATCCTCTTAAGCTTCTCAAACAGAGTGCAACTATGTCATCATAGGGCTACTATGATATGTCCCCTTTTCCCATAAGGTTTAACATGTCGATAAAATCATCCTTCATTCCTCAGATCAAAAATATCTTTAAGATATATTTATTCAAATCACTATGCATATGCCTCTATAAATTGTATTGGAGGTGCTCGATATAATCCTCCAAGCTCTCATCTTCCTTCTATGACATTCTAAAAATTTCCTCCCTTTGATTTATGGCCGTGTAGTAATCTTGATATTTTCTAGAAGGTTTTCTTCATGTCATCCCAAAAGAAATAGATGCACCACCAAGTCCCATGAACCATCTTAATGCAGGTCCCTTCAAAGTAACAAGGAACAACTTCAATTTCTGGGCACCTAAGGTATAGTTATGACTTCAGAAAGAAACATCAAATTCAAAGAGGAAAGCATCATGATCTTCATTGGTTGTGCCCTAAAAATTTTGGAGGGATGACAAAGGAATGTTCTTGATTAGTGCTTGTCCCTAGAGGTTCCCAATAGGGAATTCAAAGGTGGTAAATATGTTATTTTCATTTTCATTTTACAAATGATTATTCCACAAAATTTAGGGGTTCTTTAAAAAAAAAATCAAGCACTCAGTTCCCACCTAATTGTAAAGGTCTTATGATGGCTACTTAGGTTACCTTACAACACTCCCCAATTCTGGGATAGAATTATCAATAGGTTTGTTGTTTACTGGACTCGGTGCTTGGCATTCCAAATTTTATCCATATTTATCAAACTATCCTTTTGATGAGTACTAGTATTCACCTTCTACTGATGTACATGATTTAGAGATTCTTGGACTTACCACTGAGGTAGAGGGTTCATAGGATTTTGTCTCCCAAATATTTTTTCCTGACACATATGATCCCTGATAATCTATCCTATAAGGGATTGTTCCAAAAGAGGATGATTTATGGGATCCTGTTTTTTGAGAATTAAATCTTGCGATAGATGATTATACGTCTTATTTTGATATTAGTTCTTGAATAAATGTCACTTGTCCTAAGTCTTGTTTTGTCCTTCGTCCATGTATCCTTCTTCTTGTACAATTATTTTTTTTTGGGACACCACATTTCTCTTCTTCTTTATTCATGCAACCTATGTGTCCTAACTCTTTATGAGGTCAATCATGCCTCAGTTTTTTAAAGAGATATGTAGGTTCTTACTTCTCATCTTACCACCCTATCACCTTAGATTCAAGAGCACTTATAATGCATCATATTTCAAAATGCATCTATAAAAATAAATGATACTAGTTATGCTCCTACACCTTTAATAACCTCCCTTGAAATAATGTCAAAAAGTTGAGCAAACAAATTTTCTTAATAAAACAAGTCAATTGCTCACACATAAATTATCAATGAGGTTGGTAAGTCTATTTATTTTAAGGTTATCATGCACAATATATGCCAACATTAATTTCTAACTAACATTAACTATTTCCTAATTATCACTAAGTTTTCCCTCTACAAGGACATGACACTCAATCAAACCAAAGGTCACCGTAACTATTCACACTTGCAGAATGGAAATCAATTCAAATAAATATATCACTATCAAACCCACACTTGCATGAAAGTGACCCTCTACACGCAACTCTGGAAATGGAAATCACACTTGCAGAATAAACAACATTCATCTATTCTAAGATCACTCTTGGAGGAAAAGAAATAACACTCCTTGAAATTGATTCCTCACTTGCAAAAAAAATCCTTCAATCACAACCACACACAATCATCAGCCCTTATGCTAGGAATCAAAAATAAAATCAACTAATTAATTGCATCATAAATTGTATCTATGTATCAAGAATGAACTATAAATTTATAGTGGAAATTGAACAACAACAACAACAACAAACAATTAATAAGGATCGATTTAGTAATGATTATGATGACACACGAGCGACCTATATTCAAGTATTATTTAATATAACTCAACCAAGTTGCAAAGATAGTATATCAAACGAGAAAATTGTAATGACAATAAACTGAAATGACACAAATTGAATTACCGCAACCTACAAATGAATTGTTTGAAGTAACTATGCTACCTCTATAAACACAACAATCCCTGCTAAAGAGTGGGGCCCTTCCTCCTTAGCAGGGTGCTAGTGAAATTATAGCTCACAGGCTAGCACAATAGATCATAAGTGAACCATGAACTCGCAAAAGATTCAATTAGCTCTAAAAATAAAATACAAGATGCACAATTTGAACAATAATGATCCCTCCCCCCGCACGGGGTAGAGAGATCCTTTCTTATAGGTTTATCCCTTCTATATAATATCGGTATCATAATCATGAACAACCATTAGAATATTTTAATTCTCAGGCTATTAAAACTAAAAATATTTTCTTGAAACAAGTTCCAACAAATTATCAAATAAATTCAATGCCATAACATATGCCTTTTTTTAGCAAGTAGTTAAATAGTAGGGATCATAATTTTTATGCCCAAATTGGTTAAATTTTCAAGAAGAGTCAAATCCCTATTGGCACAACGATCCTAGTTGAACCCACTGAGTAATAGCATACACATCATCTCCCAAAAATGACACCGATAATTGTGTCAACACAAAACAGAGTATCAACATTGGTATAACAGCAAGGCTATTGGCCTAGTGTAACAACATCACAAAATCCTGGAAAAATAGCATCATGTCATATGGAAAAAGGGAGTAACAACATCCTAACAAACTATATCATGCTATAAACATTATTCTTTATCATTTTGTTAGTAAATACGCCCAAAATAATTATCCTCTCATCAAATGCAAGTAGAAGAGAACTCCATAAGTTAGAGTGACATGAGAGAGTGGCATAATTTAGTCAGAAAGATAATCACTTGAATAAAAGGATATGGTTATGAAGGTGAAAGTGGTAAAAAAGGTAAGGAAATGGTGATGAAAAGTATGCCCATCACGACAATTGTAAAATTGTCAATTTTAAACCATGGTCGATTATGACTTCTTTCCAAAAAATAATTTTTTTATCAAAAGTTATTCTCGTATTAGTGAGCACGTAAAATAGTTGAATAGTATTGTGATTATTCAACTTGATATTAACAAAGTAGGATAAGACAAAATTCATATAGTGAGCCAATGATGAAAAGTATTAAGGAAGGCAAAGACTCACTTTAAGTGAATGGATAGTCTAGAATTTGGAAGGCCAATAGTCTTTAGGTTGAGCTATAATTAAATTTCTCTTGAAAAGAGTGGGGACTTTCTCTTTTATTGTAAGTTATATTTTTGGGAGAGAAAAGTGTTAACATAGGTGAACTAAAATTCATGGTTATCATATATGGTTCTGAGTTTGCTTCTCTATGTGTGAATGTTCTAATTTATTTTGAGTGCATGTGCTTAGCTAACGATGAATACTCTCTTTGGTTGAGTTTAATGTATCCAATGTATATTGTGATATCTAACCTATATTTGTTAAAGAAAGCATGTAATGATGTTGATATCTCCCACAAAATAATATTATATTTTTTTATCTGGTATATGGTCTTAATGTAATGGAAACAATTAGTGACACCCAATGTAACTAAATTTGATCATTGACTTGGAAATAGTGAGGCACTCAATATGCAAAATTTCTTTTCTTATAATTTGTTGTTGGTGTTGTAAGATAGACTACACTTGTTTATGGATTAATTGAGTATTATTGGTATAAGTGGTGGCTCTCTTGTATTATTTTGAAAGCTAAGGAGAATAATACATAGAATGTTGCAAGCGTGAGACATCCATATAGTCAAATGATTGGAAACCAAAGAAAGTCTAAAACAAGACTATGGTTCGTCTAATCATGCCAAGTACTATCATAAAAATGATGAATGAAATATGTGCTTTCATCCCAAGTGCATAAGTGTTTGTGATTAAACATATGCAAAAAATTAATTGAAGTTCCATGGACTACACTTATTTTCCATCCTTATGATGATGGAAACTATTAGAGAACTTGAGTTTGGTGTCAAGCATTGACCATAGTGCATTATAAAAATGGTTGAGAAATATAGAAATTCTATCAAACACTATGGAATACGTTAAAACAAACTAGGACCAAACATGGATGAAAATATAAAGAAGTAGTGTTAAGTAGTGTGTTATTCTTGTTACTAGGAATCATGATAGTCATTTTAGATTAGAAATGATAATAAATACACAATTATGTTGGTTCCTGGTAATGGGTAAAATTGAGATAAGTCCAAGCTAAAATATTCCCAAGGTCTAAAAGGAACATACAATGTTATGTGCTTACCTAAATAGAGACCAATTGGTTTAGTAATGGAATAGAAAACACAATATTTGAGATAGTATTCAACATCATAAGCCATGTAAGAACAATATAAATATTATTTTTATAGGTTTTAACCCTACATATGTAATTCCTACAAACAAATTCTCAATAAAATAGAAAATACTCAATGGTAAACACACACATTAACACAAATATTTTATCCTAGGAAGCCAAACCAGGGAAACCAACAATATTTTTTCAAGATATTATCTTTACAATCTTACAATACACTATGTATATGTCATAACATTCATAAACCCCCAATCCATTAAATCCAGACTAGAATACAATTATAGTTCCTTTGACTGGATCTAAAAATCCATGAGAAAAACCACCATTCACACAAAACCGCTAAAAGTGAAAAATGCATGCCAAAAACTACCAAAATGGACCCAAAAAATCACTCAAAGAAACATTTGGGGCACTTCCCCACCCCAAACAAAGGGGGCTGACAACCCCCATGTGACCCCCTATGTGCATGGTGCATATAAATCATGCATGGGGTTAGTCTTGCAAAGAATATAACACATACCCAATAGGTGTAATGTGGTTATTGTCTTCATCATGTTAGATTATCAAATTAACTTTAAAAAATGATATTTTCAAAGTAATGAATATATGGTTTTACCTTTAGGCACAATTTATCAAGTGATAAAGAAGATCACATTACAAGTGGAAATTGTTGATATCTACAATATTTCTTGTAGTAATGACATTACATTCATGTTGGGGAGAGATATAGATTGTTGTTAACCCCATGTCATTATTGTATAACTATACCCATCCTTTTGTAAAAAAACCCTTAGGTCAAAAAAAAACTACAGGAGACACAAGTGGTATGCTCAAACAATCAATTATTTATTATTGTGCTAATTTGGTCACCATGTACCAACTCATATGATTGTGTAGTTATAGTAATTTATCCACCTTCAAAGCAACTTATCATGCTCCTAAATGGACCCTTGACTAATAATAATACTTCAATGACAAGGTCACATTTCCTTTAAAACACCCAATTTGAGTTCTTAATTATGGATAGCATTCACAAACCCTATGATGAAGAGGCTTAGCCACACAAAATGGCTTAAAATGCATGGTCATGACTAAAACTATAGAAAATTTGGTGCCATTATTGAGTAGGTTAAACATGATGACAATACTTGTATTGATTGAGTTCAATCCTTTCCAATAATATTTATCTCTCCCAAACTACCATTTTCCAATTTAAATAAGATATGAAGAGGAGGGAAATTACCTTCAACCTTATGTGCATCTACACTACTAGAATCTCCTCTTATTGATTTCAGCTGTGAATTGAGCATCCATTTTTCTAATCAACCTTTGCTTGGATGAGGAGGTCATCCACTACATTGGCATGCATTAGATATATATTTACTTAATTAGTATAAATATCACTCTTCTTCTCACATCCTAGACTTTGTGTTCTTATTATGTGTTTTGATTTTGTATCTTGATAATTAAAGAGTAGTACATAAATTGGTGTGAATTTAGTTAAATTTCCTATATATAATTTTAATGTTATAAGCCATTAGTTTCATTTTTATTTTAATTCAAGCATCTATGTCATTTGGATTGAGTAAGGTGTTTCTTTGGTGTATGTGTGTAGGTGACTTGGAGATCTAATTCATTGAATGATATATCTTTATGTGCACGAACTTGGTGATATAAATGAAATACATATAAGCATCATATCATTATTCTCTTTCTTCTTCCTATGTCTTCCTCAATCGCCGAGAAGAAACTTCACTAAAATGGGATACAAACAGCTTGAATCTTCAACCTATAATGGGCTTTATAAACCAACCTTGCAGGAATTAAATACTTCTTAATTTTGTAATTATTTTCTCTGAATTCAAACTTTTGTTATTCATATTGTTTTAAGATCATTCTCTCAGATCAATCACATCATCAATTTGTGGTCAAAGTTTTGAACCAACTAATGTAATTATTTCCATAACACCACCTTCTTGTCACTATCTTTTCTTTATTTGATGACTAAGTGAATTTTTTTCAAGAAATTCACTCACTTCATATGTCATGCATTCTTTGGCTTTTTTTGTGTATATATTGTAACACCCCCCTCAAATCAACACCCCATTTAGCATAACTTTTTAAATAAATGAAAAAAATATCATAGAAAGATTTCATGTTGTAACAAATTGTTTTATCTTTTTGAAATCTATAGGAAATGCATGCTTTCAAAATTTAGTTAATAAATACTCATATTTAACTATAAATTTCATGATAGAAACAATATCTTCAATAGAAAATTGGCTTAAACCTCACTTCCCAACAAATCTTCAAGAATAGAATTAGAATACATAGATTGTTATAATATTTCATTTTACAGATAAAAAAATGTCATGTATATATAATTTCTTCCCACTATATATGACAACACCTTGTAGGAACAAATCATTAGCATTCAAAATAATAAACACTAACAGTACGAATAATCATAAAAAATCATTAAGAATAAAAGGATTTATCTATTCCTAAAATTTATAAACCAAGAAATTGATTAAGGCTAAGTAATTTTCCACCAAACTTAGGCTCTATTGTGCTTTATCTTTCTACAGTAGATCACCTTTAGCCAATATATGATATCATTAAGGAAAAGAGTTAATGCAAAAACAACTCAAGGCAAATATTTAACTAATGAAAGAGAGAGTTTCTCGACCATTTTTTTCTGTAAGGATCTCTAAAGATATAACAACTATCTAGCACACACAATACCTACACATACAACACAAGGAGTTATTTTTTTCTCTAATAAATAGCCCCTCAAAATTATTCCCCATCCATTTCTTTTCAGTATGTGCATATAAAGGTCTAGGCTAATATCTTTAAGAGCCAATAGAGAATTCGTGATCTTCACTACTAATTTTACTACAGATGGAGAGACTATTTGGTGTTAACAATACCTACACATACAACATTAAGACATATTCTTTATCTACTCCATAGTCCTCAGAGGTATTAACCCTCTAGTGTTATTTTGGAGGTGCATAGAAAGGTACAAGATGATAATTACTCTAGTAGGAAAATTTCTAATTCTTGGTTATCAAATTCTAGTCTCCTTCCTCAAGAATTTATTTTGCTTCTCACAAAATTCTCTCTCTTCTACTAATCAAATTCCTTCTTCCAAGCTGAATAATCATTCTCAAATGAATTAACCAACCTAAAAAGAGTCATGTTCCCTTAATTTAAATCATCTTCCAAGAAAACGGAGGGACAAGTCTCCTAGATTTTAGGGAGCATGTTTTCAAAGAAAGTAGGAGGTGGTGGCTAAGTTGAGGTTATGGTTTTTTGCAAACTCAATATTCCCAAAGTTTAACTATGAACTCATTTCCCAAAAGGTAAAGGTTAAAACAAAAATAATAATAGAAGGGTAACATATAGGATTCCATTAAAACCCCTCACCTTTCCCCACTTGTGGTGTCAAAGTCCCTTTAGGCACTCCTGCCTTAGTGAGTCCTAGGATTTTACTAAATCTGCCAAAGTAAAATATTTACATACATTCAAAAATGTTATAGCCACCATGTAATTTACTACTCATGGTACTAGTTACAACATGGTAATTAAATATATATGTTACTTCATTACAAAATATTCAAGGGTCCCAAACTAGGGCATTATATCCCCTTTGTTGAAATATGTAACTAGGTTCGGTCTTCATAATATTCTATGTACTATTGATTTTATGTAAAGATAAAAGGAAAATTATTATTATTATATATCGAATGAGTTTCATTCTCTAAGTCAATTTGTTTTTAGGTCTAAGCACCCATTGTGTGCTTCTAGGATTTGACATGAAGTTAAGAAGTTGTTGTTATATTTAATAGACCCTATTGGGAAACTTGCATCATGTAAGAAGAATTTATTATGAGTCAAAATTCTCCCTCCAAAACCAAGTTGGCCTACAAGAAGGAAATTTGGCTTGCTAAGATGAAGTCGACCTCATTAGGGCTATTTGATCCTCACAAGAAGGCCATATATAAGAAGACAATCAACCTCATTTAAACATCATCCAAGAACTTTGATCGCAAGGACAAGAAATATATTTAAAGGGTTAGCAAAGAAGAGGAATACAAAAAGGAAGAGAGAGTGAGTATTTTGAAGATTTTTTTGGACTACATCCTCTCACGCGTGTGAATGAATTAGGGCATCAGTTATTGTAGCAACAACCAAAATTACAGTCATCATAATAGGTTGGAGTTTGGGTTTAAAAAAAAATAGTTTGCAAGTTGAGTTACCAAGGAAGAAGAAGCATCCTAAGCGAAGCAGAGAGGAGGTATAATTTACCCTTTATCACACACATGTGTGAAAATTAAAGATGTTGCAGGAAGGCCAAAAATTGTAGTCCTAAAATAGAAAACAAAATTCTAAAATAGAGGTTGAAAATCTGAAGTTGGAAGCTATTTGACTTTAGTTAATTTTTTGAAGGATAAGTTCATCAAAGAAGAGGTTGACTTGGTCTTGGAGGGGAGTAGGTCTTGGGTCTAAGTGTCTTGGAATTCATTGTTTGACTTTTCTATAAGAAGAGAAGATTTATTGTGGGTTTTCCTCTCTAGGAGAGGTGTTGGCCCTAGCTAGTAGGTTATATCTTGTCTCCTCGTGTTTTATTGATCTTCATCATTTGATAGTTATTTGATGATAAGAATGTTATAATAATTAAGATAATAAGAAGTTAATTACATTTACATCAAGTTAAAGTAAAATAACATCACAAGCAGTTATGAAAGAAAAGATAAATCACCCTAATATAGTTGCCAATGATTTATCAACATGGTTATAGAGCTAACGTGATAAGGAAAGGAACTTTGAAGATCACTCAACTGAAGAAGGATACATAAGGGAAAAACAAAAGAAAAAGGAGAATCAAGGAGACCCAACCATCACATCACAAGGATCATATCATCTTGAAAGAAGAACTCTTGGATGAAGAAGAATAAGACCTCAAGGACCCTACCTCCTTTCAAAGAAAGAAGGACTCTACACATTTGAAGCATCTTGGGAAGTATCCACACTCTATAATAATAAACCAAAGGAAGAAATAAGATAAATGTATCATCAAAATCAAGGTTATCTCCCTCTCATTGAATAAAGTATCACATTGCAAACATATTTGAAGGAAAAGGAATATCTCTTCTTATATTAAAGAATAAGCATTATCATTCTTGAAGAAGGAATACATCATCAAGGAAGCATATAGCGGATGACATCATCAAGGAGGAATATCCATTTTACAAGTAAGTAATTTATATTTCATATTCAATATACAAACCAAATGACTTCTTTCTGTGAGGAGAATATTAAACTTTTTGGGACATTGAACTATCTTGCATGGAAGAAGAGAATAGATTTGATTCTCATAGAAAATGAAGTTATTGAATATGTCAAGGGATTAATCACAAAAACTACACAAGAACAATCTCAAGAACTATCAAATTATATGAAAGGACAAATAAGGGCTCAAGTAATCCTCATTAAATCAATCAAGGATTATCTCATCCCCTATGTAGCAAAGCTGAAGACATAGAAATAAATCTATGAAAAATTGGTGGAATTTTTCTCTATAAGTACATATGGGGAAATAATATCATTAAGAACTTAATTATACATAATGAAAGTTTCAAAGAAAGAAGGGGTATCTTCATATCTCATTAATGTATCCCAAATAAGATATCAACTATAAGAGCTATGAGAAACAACGTGAGATCCTGTTGAAGCCCCGAAAATCGAGTCTACAACAAGGGGGATACCCACCCGGTTCGAACCTTGGTTAGAAGCTCCTTTTCCGTTTGGTATGGTGGGTCTGACTGGGGATATGGGACCAATTTCCCAATATATGTGTGTGTGTGTTGAGAATTGATATTTCCTTTCTAATAATTCCTAAGTAAAATTCTTTTATTCTAAATCTTATCTAACAACATGCAATTGTATTATAATGAATAGAAATATCTAATTCTAAAATAACCCAGGATTTAATCTTTCCATTATGAAATCTAAAATGATTTCAAATAACAATTGGTACTAAAGATCATTCAACTACTATGAGAAAATAATTCAATAAAGATAAACCATTTCGTATAAAAAGTTAGACGAAACAATTGTGAAAAACATATCGCATAATAAGATACTCATATATTAAACATAAATAAATAGTTATCACTGTAAAGAAGTGCCAAATGATAACTCAAGCATTCACACATTCATATATAAATAACTAAAAATGAATATCACCTTAACGCATAAGCATAAATAGTTAAGAGATAAAAGTACCATTTTTAACTAGTTCTACTCATGAGCTTCAAGCAATAATGATTTATCTCTTCTTAATCCAACATCCACCAAGAGTACAAAAGTGAAACATCAGTAGTAGATATTAAACGCAGATATCAATAAATCCGGTTCCATTCATTCATCAAAACCTCCTTGGAGGGTGCAAAAGTGCATGTTCTAAGGACAAGTTTTTGACAAATTTCAAGACCCTCCTCTAAATGCATGAGAAGGGTTTAAATACTACTAACTAAATCTAATAATAATTTATTACAAAAATGTAGGATGCGGTTTAAATGACCGTCCTCATTTTAGGAAAAAATGAAGCAAAATTAAAACTAAAACTAAAACTAACAACTAACTATCTGTGTATTTGTTCCTTGTAATTGCAAGCATTCAGCATTTGCTTGAGGAGAGTTGACTGACCAACTTCCGACTTTAGCTGTCTTGCAAAAATGGAATCGGCAAGTGTTGACGCCATCTTCTCAGCAGAATTGATGATACATTTGAGAGTCATGCACTAACTATGTGGTTTTACCAAGTACGCCCATTAAGAATCCCAATTCAACTTGGTTAACCTTTTGATGGATTCTGCCTTTTCTTGAGCCTCCTGTCTCTATCTTGTCTGTAGATGTTGTACATTCGATAGATATCTACATACCACTTGATGATATACCTAATAAATACCACTCGTCTAGAGTTCAAGTTTTTCCTTTCATCTTTAGCGCTTTTTCCTACAAATTTCTGGCCTTACAGGTGACTGAGCGATTAGAGGGTTTCCATCTTGAGGGGTTTTGCCTGGCGATGCACGATTAGCGCTATCGAAAATTGCCTTCGTTTCTCAATCCTGGCTTCCTTGGTGCAATTTTCACCTCTTGTGTGTTTTTTTTGTTATAGGATATAAAGCTTAAATTTTGTGAAAATAACGACTCTGTGAGTTCGTGGTTTTGAGCTTTAAATTCTCTATACTTGATATCAACATTATCTAGTACCCATTTAACCATGTCCATGTATGGAAGAATTTTGGGCCTAGCCACTATCCGGTGCAAGAATGAACATGCTAGTTCTGTAATAGATGACTCAGAAGACACGTGTGAGCCTCCAGTAGCCGTAACCTCCATTACCTTGGGATTTTCTTCCTCGAGTAGACTGTACATGCCTTCCCAAGTAGTAATACCATCATCTTTGTTACAGGTGGTGTCCATGTATAAGGGCGTCATTTATTTATCTTCAGAACTCGGAGCTTTACCCTTCTTTCCCATAATATCCTGAACACTTCTATGTATACTTTTCTGCTCTTTGCTCCTGCAGTTTACAAATGAGGTGAGAATAATGATAAGAAAAAGGTGATAGGAAATCTTTGAATGCTGAAAACATATAAAATATACCACCTTACATGAAATGGTTCTTTGATCAGATCAAAACCATATTTCATTAATGATTGCCAACTAACTCATTGATTAACATTAATGTGCATAACCGAGCATTGGTTTATGGAAAAAGCTTTTTCGAACAACGAGCCCTAAAGATCTATGATAAGGCGATTTTGCGATTTGCTTTGCAATATCGCAATGTCGCACATTGCAATATCGCAAATCTGTTGCGTGTGGTAATCATCCATTAATGTGTTTTTGCAAAATGCGATTTGCGACATGCGCCATCGCATATTGGTGGTTTGAGGCATTTCAGCTTAAGTAATGGTTGAGGCATGCAATGCGATGAGGATCTTTTGATGAGTGATTTTGCATCATGATTTCGCAATCTTAGAGATTCTGCTTGTAGGAAGGAATTCATTACCTTTTTGCGATGCGACGCTCTTTAAAGAATGATTTTACTCTAACTTATCATAAAAATTAAGTCTTTTTAGATTTTTCGAGGGTATTCTCCTAAGTTTATGATAGTAAGTTTTATTGAAAAAGGAAATACAAGCATTAATCAATTTTTTAAATTTTTGAATAAGGGTCCCCACTTATTTAGTATTAGTGATAAAACTAAATAAGAAGGGGGGTTGTTGCTGGCCACAACAATTGGCG
>APFE030543161.1:89780-117145 GCA_000404065.3 Pinus taeda
AGAAGGGGGGTTGTTGCTGGCCACAACAATTGGCGATTCACTTGGAAGAACCAGTTATCTCTGCTTTTCTTTTGAATTTTCTAAACTTCCAAAATAGAACTTTTTCTAGAAAATCAAACTTTTTTATAGAAAGATAAAGTACATTATGCTTTTAGCTATCTATGATAGTTTGTTTCTTCTATGTTTACTTTGGTTATTAACTTCCTAGAGCTAGTCATTGTATCTACATCAGTCACTACTTGGTTTATAAAGATAAAAACAAATCCTTCTCTCTAAATCAGTTTTAAATTTCCTCATTTATCATAGGTAGAGCCTCTGCTGCCAGCAAGCATTTACAGCCTCGATAAGGTTACCTGTTACCCAACAATGATCCTGTATCCCACTTGGAGAAATATACAATTTTCAAAGAGAAATCCATATCCACACTTATTGCCTTCATTTTCTTTTAATCCTTAAAGAAAAATGCCTTGGTTTGGTAGCCAAATTATGATAGTGCCACTCACTTGATTTATAGCTTTGCTAAACAAGGTAGCTCATGATGAGACCCCTTGTCTTTTAATTGCAGCAATCTTGAGTCATTTCCCTGTTGTGTTATGCAGTTTTGGCAAAGTCAACAAGCTATAATATCTATGATCATAATAAGTCAGCTCATGATAAGACCTCTTATTCTTTAAGTTAAAGTGTATCGTTGGATTATTCCTTGAAGCTCATAATTCCTACATGGGGAGGAAGTCATTGTTTCCTTAAGAATAGCTCTAGACGATAATGGTAGAGTTTTTTGGAAAGATCTTTTCTACAGAGAATCTTCGTTTTGTTATTGATACCTTTCATTTCACTGATATAAAACAAATTCCTACTAAAGGTCTCTTTTTATCAAAATTTATAGGGTTGAAACTAGTATCATTTTCAGGCTTATAGCCTTTGACTTTATCTTTCAATAATAATGACCAATTTTCTAAAACAATTCTATTTATACAAGCGAAAAAACAAAATCTAAAAGAAATACTTGTCTTTTTTGTGAATTCCAAATGTAACCATTTACAACTAGTTTTATTATGGAAATAAAGGAAAAAACTAATCTACAAAAATAGAAGAATGATCTCCTATGGAAAGTATTTTTTGAGGATCAGCTCGTTAACAGGTAAAGATTCTCTTTTTCCTGTTAAATCCTGTAATATAAAAGTAGATGGGCCTATGATTTCTGCAATTTGGAAAGGGCCAAGTGACATTCGTTGAAATTTCGTATGTTTTCCCTTTTCCTCATGAGCCTTGTCCCATTTTAAAACTACATATCCTATATGAAAGTCCTTTCTGGATATCATGTTTGAATCAAAAGAATCTTTTACTAATGCTTGGTGATGAACATGAGTTATTTTAGCCTATTCTCGTTGCTCTTCTAGCTTAAGTATTTCCAGCTGCCTTAGTTGTAAAAAGGAAGTTGGTGCTTCATCAATATATTGAACTAAGGCCAAAAAGGGAATATCTAGATGAGTTGGAAGAACCACTTCTTTCCCATAAACTAAATTAAAGGGAGAAGTGCCAATGGAGGCTTTCTGTGTTATTTGGTCTGCCCATAAATCATATATTAAAGACTTGTGCCACTTTTTGTGAGTTTGATCAATGGTTCGCTTAATGATTCTGATTAAGTTTTTATTCATAGAGTTAGCTAACCCATTCCCCTATGGGTAATAATTGGCAGAGTATTTAAGCTTAAAACCTCTTTTGAGTCCAAGTTCAGTCATATCATTGCCAGAAAAATACAATGCATTATCAAACATTAAAGCAGAAGGTAAACCAAACCTGGTGATTATGAACTAATCTATGAAATCAATGATGTGTTTGGCATTAGCTGCCTTGAGAGGAACTGCTTCTACCCATTTAGTAAAATAATTTGTAGCTGTAAGGATATAACTATGTTGTTTAGAAGAGTAAGGAACGATCTCACCTATTATATCCAATCCCCATTGATTAAAAGGTTGTTCAATGTTGACTGGTTACAAAGGCAACAATGGTTTCTTTTGTCTCCCAGTAGTAGTTTGACAAACTTGACATTTCCTTACATAGCTATGCACATCTTTGAATAGTGTGGGCCAGTAATAGCCTGCACAGAGGAATTTTTGTGCAGTAGCATCTCCAGCATAATGTCCACCTACTGGTCCATCGTGGAGTTCCTGCAACACCTTTTCAGCTTTAGATTTCTCAAGACATCTAAGGAGAACAAAATCATAATTCATCCTAAAAAGTACATTTTTCATGAGCTGATATTGCTTAGTCTTCAACCTTAGAGCTCTTTTCTTTGTATAATCGAGGTTTGAAGGAGCATATCCATTCTTTAGATAAAATATTATATCAGCGTATAATGATTCAACATCAGTTAGGCTTACCCTGTACATTTGTATCTCTGCAAATGGTATTTCGGAAATAAGCGATGCTCCAGCTAGCATTTTGCAAAAGCCTTGACCTTTTACAATACTTGTTGGCTTGATTTCTACATCGTATTCTTTTAAGGCAGTAACCAAATTGGCTCTTTTCTCACCCACATCTTTCTGTACTAAGATATTTCTTACCACTGGAAATGGTACTATGATTTTTGTATCAGTTTTAAGCAAAAAGGGTCTAAAATACTTAATCGCTTTGAAAACAGCATAAGCTTGTTTCTCGATGTCTGAATAATTTAATTCAGCCCCTTGTAGATTTGAATTGAAAAAAGCAATTTGGGGCTTATTCCTTGTCTTGATTTGCTTGAGTGAGTATCACAACATATGATTTATCAGAGGCAAATGTATATAAAATGAAAGGATCAAAAAAATTTGGAGTTGCTAAATATGGAGCATTAACAATTGCTTGTTTGATCAAATTGAATGCTTCATATTCATCTTGGCCCCATTTGAAGATTGAGTTCTTTTTAATCATTGCTTGTAAAGGAGATACAATTCTTGTAAAATTTGGAACAAATCTCTTTACAAAATTAATCTAGTCAAGGAAAGACTGCATAGCTTTCTTATTGTGAGGCAAAGGTATTTCAGAAATCTCCTTGATTCTAGCGGGATCAATATGGATTCCAGATTTTGACACTATAAATCCAAGAAGTTTTCCTTCACTTAATGCAAAAAAGGACTTTTTTGGGTTAAGTGAAATTCCATACCTTTGACAACGTTGGAAGATCTGTTTTAAATCTCTGAGATGATTGCCTCGCTTATTGGAATATACAGTTATATCATCCAGGTATATTAATACTGATTTGTTTACTAATCCCTTAAATGCGATGTCCATGGCCCTTTGGAATGTGGCACCAGCATTGATCAGACCAAAAGGCATATTTTGATATGCATAAGTACCCCATTTGGTTCTGAACATGGTCTTTAATTGATCATCGAGATGGACCAAAACTTGGTTATAGTCAGAGAAACCATCCAAGAAGGACATTAATTCTGATCCTACAACTGCCTGTAATATTTGCTCCATGGGAGGCAAAGGAAAATTATCTTTTTGGTAGGCTTTGTTAAGATTTCGAAAGTCAACGAAAATTCTAATGTCTCCATTTTTCTTTCTAACGGGAACCATGTTGGAAACCCATTTAGAATGTCGAACGGGAAAAATGATTTTGGCTTTCAATAATTTATTAAGCTCAGACTTGATTTGGTTTTCTAGATTAGGATGGATCTTTCTCAGCTTTTGCTGGACAGGTTTTTCATCATTTATCATTGGGATAGTATGCTGAATGATAGAAGTTTCATAGGTCTTAAGTTCATCGTAGTTCCAAGCAAAGACACTTTTGTATTGTTTCAAGAGACGAACATACGCTAATTTTTCTTTAGGAGCTAGGCCAAGGCCTAGGTTGATATTCTATGGCTTGGTATCAGTTCCTAGATTTACTAATTCATATTTCAGAGTTGAACTTTGAAGTTTTGAATTGGTAAATCTTTTGAATCGATCTTTCAAATCATATAGGTCTTCTAATTTGACTACTGACTTTGGCATAGCATTATTAGTGCTATCTTGTTGCAATTGTCTGTCATGTTGGTCCTCATCAATTATCTAATTGGTGTAAGATCCATCTGATGTGAGGAAGCTTACAATATCAAGATCATCATTGAAAATTCTCCAATTGGTAATGTTATCAGGAATCGAGGGTCTAAAGATTAATTCGATTAAAAATCTATCAGGGCTATAGTCTTCTGAGGGAATGAGCTTGGAAGCTATGTTTTCCAAGAGGTCGGCACTAGAATTTTGGAGTCTGGGAATTGATGAAATATTGAATTCTATAAACTGTTCAGTTAGATCTTGAACTAAAGATTGGTAATGCTTTAAATGACCTAATAGGCAATGTATAGTATTATGTACCTGTCTGATAATAATTTCAGAATATCCGAAGTCTTGTAGATATTTGATGTCTAATCCGATTGATTTGTATAATCCTTGGACTAAATCCTTGTATTTTGTAGTATTATTGGTGCAATCGAACTCGAGTCTACAAGTTAGCATATTTTTGTTTCCCTCTAGACTGATTAGCACACATCCTGCTCCTACCCCTTCATTAGACTTGGAACTGTAAAAAATAACTTCCAAAATAAAGATTTATTTACAAGACTATCTATAGGACTAATACATTTAGAACTATATGTTTGAGAAAATTTTTATACTTGAGATAAAACAGAATGTTCTAAGTAAGGTGAAGTGTGAGCATTAAAATTTCCTAAGAAAGAATCAATAGAATAGTTGCCAATTATATTATTGTTGTATGCTACAGGTTCATTTTCTCCTTCCAATTTGGTTACTATGTATTTTTGATGTCTTTCTCGCTCAACCTTTATTTGATTTGGTTTACCATTGTAAGGGAGCCACATGTGTGACCAATCGGTTGCAAAGTATCCATGAAGTTTTTCTGACCAATCTCTGCTAAAAATTAAACCATAAAATTCTAGAATATCTGCAACTAAAATGTCAATAACTTGACATACCTTTGGATTAGATGACAGTCTTATGGTAACTTGATTTAGTTCGCCAATAACTTCAACTTGTGACTGATCCAGCTGAACTATGCGCACTGCAGATTTCTGAGGTTGAACATTCAACTTTGCACATATCGGTTTAGGTAAGATATTATATGAAGCTCTAGAATCAACTAAACAATTATGCAAATTTCTGTTGAAAACTTCATAAGTAAGAAGAAATGAGGGAGTATGAGATCTTGACCTTCCTCCTGTTAGAGTTGGTCTGGTCAGTCCTCTGTCAGAGATCAAAACTCTTTATGCATTTCATGATTAGGTGTCCTGCTCTGTTCTCCCAGTTGCATTCCACTAGGGGCATGCCATAATCTGATAGAGAAGGTCATTAGTCATTCCCCCCCCTCATGTCTGGCTCCTGTTGGCTCAGGTCTTGGTCAATCATCATCAAAGTCCATGCCAGTCAAGGTCTGGTCCTTTAAAGCACAAAGGTCATTTCAAGGTCTAGGTCTAGGAATTCATCAATTTGGTACTTGAACATGTCCAGTAGAGCCATGCAGGCCAAAGTGAGGCCCTTACATAGTTATGGTTTAGAAAGCTTCATCGTCATGTGGATAGACTCTGACTCTTCTCCAAAACTCTATTTTGAAGAACAGTCAAACAATGTCGTTTATGGCAAAATTTTCAAAAAAAAGTCGTAAAGTGATTTTTTTAGATGCAGTCATGGTTTCCATGGTCACATGTCCTGTCTTGCAACCCCCACAAAGAGTGCCAAAAATTGCATCATTCAAGCTAAAATTTCAAAGGGAAAGTGAAAATCAATGTATTTTAAAGTCAGTGAAAAAGTGAAAAACTCAAACATTAGAAAAATGGGTTTTTGAAGAGGAAAAAAATTAAACCCATCCCTTCCAAGGCTATATATACAAATTTTGGTCATAAACAAATGCATTGTGCCATTATAAGTCTTGAGGAAGTGTTGGAAAGGCGTGAGTGTGCATTGGTGAACGATTGACTGAGTTGGAGGCGACCTTGGAGAGCACAACGCATACAACCAGGAGCACGGTGCACACAGAGGGCATGGCACACACGCAGCCTGCCCAGAGTGTAAGCTTATTGAGGGTGCAGTGCATACCCAGAGCGTGGTGCACTGGGCTTTGCATGCGGTGCATACAGTCCAAGGAGAAAACAAGGAGCTGGAAGTCAGTTGGAGCTGAGGATAAGGGCTCGGCGCACACACGCAATGGCACAATGCACAAGCAGGGCGCGGTGCACACAGCACCAGCCCACCGTTCAAGCCTGTAACGAGCGCGGCACACACCCAGAGCGCGGCGCAGATAAACAGGAGTGCGGCGCACACAGACAGGCGTGCAGGGCATAGATATAAAGCACCCAGCACGTGCCAAAACGCTCCCAAAATTTGGTGAAGCCTATCAAATTGAGAGGTATGCTCTTTAAAATCACTTGCTCATTAAGTTTTGTCAATTATTGGTGTTTATAGAGATATTTCAATGCCACCAAATGTACAAAATAAACCATGAGAAATTGCCAAGAAATTGATGGCTAAGGTTGTTTAAATGTCTTGTTAAGTGCCAAGGTTTCACTCCACTCACCTTTTCCCCTCACCCATCACTTTTCCCATCCTCCCTCTCTCATTTTTCCTAAAATCCCTACCCTAAACTACTACCAAACCCCCTCCCCTATCCCTCCACCATTTGGTCCACATAAAACCCCAAACCCTACCCCATCAAAATACCCAAACTCCTCCCATATCCTTAGCAAATTTCTCCCTATAACCCCTATCCCCATTTCATCACTCCCTTCCCAAAAATCCCTGTTTCATTGTTCCCCTTGGTAACATATATTACAAAGGCACCCAACCTCACACCATCATCAAAAGGGCAGCCTAATCACAGTCCACATTGCAGTCATGACATCACTGCATTCGTCCGAGTATGAGAGGGAGACACAGAGTGACTCATCCTCAGAAGAGAAGGCTCCCAGGAGACACCACAAGAGTGGCAAACATGTCAGGGATGAACCCACTACCCTCACCGAGTTACAAGCATGCCCTCTTGCCATGTCATCCTTCCAACACTTATCATGTTTTGAATTTTGTCAAAGGGTGACCAATGTCAGAGTTCATCATGAGTTGGCCCGGTTATTTGTGCTTCATCTACATGGAGGTCAGTCTACCTTGGTTGGGGTCACTTTCACCTTAACACCCAAAGCTATATCATTGGCAACAGGTATACCAAATGTTGGGGAGAAGTGGCATAAGAAGAAGAAGGTGGAAAGGCAACACTATGAGCCTTACATCAAAACCAGATTCTTGAATGAGCTCACAAGAGTATTTCCCTTCAGATACTTGAAGAATGAGTATGCTCCACTCATGAGATTGATCATGAAATACTTCAGTTGTGAGGGGAGGTTCTCTAGACTGTATGCCTATCATATCCACTTGCTCATGCACTTTACCAGGGTGAGGATGATGAACCTCCCGTTTTTCATATGCAGCAATATAGAGAGGATGAATACCTTCATGCTGCATAATACCCCTCAGTAGTAGCTTAATAGTGTCTATCACTTTGCTCTTATCCGGATTTTGGTAGATCATTAGTTGGGATTGCAGGGCATTGCTTAGGAGGACTTCATGTCCCATGACTTCTTCAGCACATCACAAGTACTATCAGAGCCCGAGCAGGAGTTGGGTGGTCCTTCTTATCAACATGAGCACCATGAGACCATGATCATGCCATTTTTGGTGACATATCAGAAAGGTAGTAGGAACTTATTCGCAGCAGCAAAGTGAGTGTTATCTCCACCTAGGGTGGAAGGGGCCTCACTTCCGGCATTGACTACACAGGTAGTAGACAAGGGCAAGGAGCCCGTGCATGATGAGGGGCCATCAGGTGCACAGGAGACTGATGTCATCCTCATTCCAGATGAAGAGACAGAGGCAGAAAATGCCAAACTCAGGATGACCATTCAGGAGTAGGATACGGAGATCAAAGACTTGATACTAAATTTTGAGAGGGCTAGATGGGTCATCAAGTATTTGGAGCAGAGAAACAAACAGCTTGAGGACCAAAAGACGATCATGGAGCTGCAAAGCATTCGTGAAAATCAACAAGTTGTCCAACAGAGAGGGATCGATCTCACTACCTTGGAGCAAGAGATCAACAACGACCGTGAGTCTTGGTTGGATCGGGTCAATATACACTTGGAGAAAAATCTGGAGAAGGAAAATAGGGACACTGCCATACTAAGGAGGATGGCTTGTCATTACAGGGCACAGAACATGAGCACAAAGGCCCAAATAAGGAGCTTGAAGGCTAAATTGAGCAAAGCAACAAAGGAAGCAAAAGAGGCAAAAGAACAAGATCGGCTTCGAATCTTGGCTGAAGCTTCCTTGGCACAGCATAACACTTCATAGAGGACCTCCAGCCCAAGTTCCAAGGAATTTGGGAAAATTTTGGTCACATGACAATTTTTTGGCACAAAAACAGGTGTTTTCTCTATACACGCCGCGCCACCGGCACGACGCGTAAGATTTGGAGCTCCAAATGAGAAATGGTTTGCATTTTTGGATTCGACATGCAAAATCAAAATTATTGGCACTGGGAGCAAGAAATTTGGAGAAGATCTTGGCACCAAAAGGGCAAAATACACTCAAAAGTGGCCTCACTGCCCCTATTTTGACACACAGGAAGCAGTCTTAGGCGAATGAATATTTGGAGGGGAAACTGAGCTCCAAATTCAAAAATTCCACTTGGGTTGGAAATTAGACAGGACAAGATTTCCAACGAGCACACTTGGGAACATTTTGGACTCTAGAAAGCGCCTCAAAACGGGCCTCAAAGTGGCGCATCGCGTACAGGAAAAGGGCGCTGCACATATAGGAAAAAGGGCCAGAATGCCTCCATTTTCGCGAAATTTCACTTCTCGAATTTTTGTAAGTGGGCCCACTCATATGTACTTCAGTTTTTCGGAACCTAAAGTAGTTTTATAAGTATTTTCACTCCAGATGGTCAGTTATCCAAGTGGGAAAGGAAGGCAAAGGGCCACCTAGGCCATTTGTCATGTTTGTGGCGCTGCACCTGTAGCTGTTGTTTGGCTCTCCACCTTCAGTTTGTAATGATTCGAGTAACTCCCCAACCCTTGTGTGTTCTATCTCTTCATAGCACATTCTATATATTTTATGCAAATCATTTGCAAAGGGTTGCTTGGCTTGTAACTTCTGGGAGACTGTGGGAAAGAAATTTTGTTTCTGCATTGTATATTTTTTACAGAGGATTAATGAAAGGCAGTGGCTCTGTTTCATGAGATTCATGTGGTTGTGAGCGTAGAAAATGTGTCTCTTATGTTTCATATGTATCTTGTTATGTTTCATAGCTCATTTAATATTCATTTCCTGTGAAATTTTCTAAGTTAGATAAGGTAGAATTCAATTTTATTGCTCTGCCTGTGGGAAAATTTCATGTTCAGTGTTTTTATTTTGTTGAAAAGGATTCATGTTGCCCATGCCCTTTTCACCCTTCTAAGCAATCTCTCCATTCCACGTTGCTTCAAACTAAGTTGTTGGACTCTCCGCCTATGTTGCCTCACGAAATAATATGTGTCTTTATATTAAATTCTCTATTCATTGAGGTCCATTAGTCCCATACCATCCCAGAAACACAGCCATTCATAAAAATCATTTCTTGTATCCGTATTCACTTACTAGCCTAAGATAAATAGTTCATTGTAAGTCATCTCAGGCCTTTTCGTTTATCTATTCACTAAGTGTGACTCGGAGAGAGCCCTCTCCTGTTCTAGTAGGGCTAGCTACCAGACTAAGCGTGGTTTGTGGTTACCCTGAATTTTGCCTTCTTTCAGCCTAAGGAGGATTTAGGTGCTAACATAGTGGCGACTCCATTGGGGAAGAAATCAAATCCCCTTGCTCCTTAATAATTCTAAGCTTCTGGATGATAAGTTTAGGATTTGATAGGATGATGTAAAGTAGGTTGTGTCCTTTGATTTTTCTCAATAGCACGCTAGCTTCTCGAAGATATACCAGAGCTAATCTAGATCCTGACCCTCCGCTCATCTACGAAAATCCCAATTTGATTTCAAGAAATCGTCGCCAAGAAAGCTCTATATTTCCCATGCTCAAATCTCATTCATGCCAGGACATTTTTGAGTATATTGAAGAGCTAGAGTTTGACGAGCAGTTTGAATTATCAGTGTTTGAAACCAAGTCCGAAAGAGCGGTTGACTCTACTGTCCACAATCCACAATTTCTTGTTGACTTGGAGACGGAAAGGGCTAACCGGTCTATTAATAACTACATAATAGCACAGCTTCAAACTCCCATTGCTAGTCCCTTACAAACTGTGCACACTCCTCCAACAACTTCGAGGACAAATCCACCAAGAGTGATGGACGCACATTTCACACCGCTTGTTTTGCCTCAAATTTTAGATGATATGCCCGCTGATTACCAAAGCAAAATCCCATTCTTTGATGGCATTCCTAATGGCATTACTGCGCAGCAACATGTGGACAAAATGGTAGACTTTTATGAACTTCATGAGATAGATGCGAAAAACGTGGCGATGAGACTTTTTGTACAAACATTTGTGGGTGAAGTAAGGAAATGGTTCCGAGGTTTACAGGCTGCACGTATCGCTACCTTGGCAGACCTACAAAGACAATTCTTGAACCGTTGGGAAGTGAAAAAGAACCCTCTTCAAATTATGTCCGAATATGAGCAAATCAAGAGAAACGCTGGTGGCTCGGTCCAAGATTATTGCATTAGATTCAATACAGTGTATAATGAAATTCCAGATAATCTAAGGCCACCGTGGGACTAGCCATGTTGAAGTTTCCATATGGTTTTGATATTGATATGGCTTATCAATTGAGAGAAAGAGAACCGACTACAATGGAAGACATGTAGAAGATAGCAGTCAGCGTTGAAACAAATCTGTTGACCAAGAGGGCTAGAGCAAAAGAAAAAAGAAGGTCACTGCAAAGGAAGAATCTTCCTCAGTAGATCAGCTACTTCGGAAGGTAGAGTAGATGCTTGAGATAGTGAAACTTGACAAACCGAAGCCACAAGTTAGAAATCCTAACTTTCGTGGCTAGAAACAACCACAGTATAGGATAAGACAGAGAGATCAGCGAGCTCAAGAGCCAATTGCACAAAAACCAGTACAAACACCTTTGCAGCAAAATTTTGTGCATGGACCGGAATCAGATGAAGATGGGAATGTAATAGGTGAAGAAAATCATCTCTTTGCTCTTGACGATTTACCTACTTATCTCACTGAAGAGGAGTATGTAGAGAATTCAGCTGCACACAAAGATGGAGATTTCATTCTAGCAAGCGACACCATCTTGGAGGAGCAATCAGATGAATACCAAAGAGGCTACATGAATGCTTTGTCCACCCAACAGCAGCGATATTCACTTAGAAATAGGGATGTGCCAGTCAGACCCATTCAGAAAAAGAAGGATGTTGAAGCGCCAAATAATGATTCAGATGGTACACAAAGGAAAGGAAAGGAGGTGATTGAAATGGAGAGAAGCAAATCAACATGAGCAGAACCAGCACATCAGCAAGTTACATCGAAAGAAAGGGAGAGGAAAGAAATCCTGGTCAAAGTGGTGGAAAGGATTCTCGCTTTCAATTTAGAGAATGAGATTTCCAAACTAAAAATATCCATCCCTTTGACTGAAATATTGAAGAACAGTATTTATAAAGGACAAGTATCTAAAATGTTAAATTTGGACCCAATGTCCGACATGGTGAATGTCGAAGATGATCAACCTGAAATGATTTTTGGGCCAACATCAAATGGCGAGTCTCATGATAGCGATGTGCCACCTTTCTACATCAGTTTAAGGTTGCATGATTTTGTTTTACATAACACCACATTCGATTCCGGAGCCTATCACAATATCATGCCCAAGGCAATCATGGACAAGCTTGGTCTGGACATCACCCGACAATATCATGATCTCTATTCGTTCGATTCCAGCAGAGTAAGATGTATAGGTCTCATCAAAGACTTGGTTGTGAGTTTGGATCAGCTCCCCATGAAGAATGTTTTGATGGATATTGTGGTGGCAGACATTCCTCCAAGGTTTGGCATGCTTCTTTCCAAGTCTTGGGTAGCGAAACTAAAGGGGACACTACAGCTAGATTTCTCCTATGCAACGATTCTAGTATTTGGACAAATGAGAAAATTATATCGGGAACAAAAAATGAAGTACATGATCACAAGCAAGGAGAAACCAATAAATCATCCTATTAACTATGTACATAAAAATTTAGAGTCTTTTGTTTTGTATTCAGATAGTTTAAATGATATAGATAGTCAGTTGGTAGACGCAGATGATATTCCCGAAATAACAGAAAATTTCAGAGAAGTTTTGAAGAAAGAGGAACAAGAACAACAAAACACCATTGGGCAATCAACTGAAGGTAATGGACAGCAAGCAAGCAAGGCACAACAAACAGATTTCCAGCACTTGCAAGAGGAGGACGAAGGTTTGTGGACCATGGATTTTGATGGAGCAGTAGGAAATGATGGCGCTGGAATAGGAATTTGGGTACGCAGTCCCTTCTTCGCCCTAAACAAGGTCCCTAGTAATGTACGGGTATGCTCTTACAAGTTGGCTTTTGAATTTTCAAATAATGAAGCTAAGTATGAAGCTCTGATTGTTGGCCTAAAGATTCTTAGAAAGCTGAACGCTAAGAGGATTTCAGTATATGGAGACTCTGAATTGGTTATCAAGCAAGTCAGAGGCAAATATCAAGCAAAGCATCCTAGGATGTGGGCCTATCGTAACGCAGTCCTAGACATTTTGAAATTGTTCTCAGAATACACCTTGACATGTGTGCCTCGCATACAAAATAGGATTGCTGATGCTCTTGCTAAGGCAGTAAGTAGTTTGAAAATCCCAATGAACTCTAGTAACAAATTCAAAATCCATGTCAAGCACCGTCCAACCATTCCAGACAATTAGAGATATTGGCAAGTGTTCCAAGATGATGACGAGATTGATGATTTTCTGCAAAACAAAGGCAAGTTTAAAGAGACCTCAATTGAAGAAAATGATGATGGAAAAGGCAATGGTACAAATGAAATGCAGATCAATGAAATGGACATGTTGTAGCTGAAGAATAACATTATTCCCAAAGGCTTGATACCTCTAGAAGAACTCTTTGATCAGGATGGTGTAGCCTGCAAGCCAACATTGCAGCCAACAGAGAAGGGTGTGCAAGAATCCTAAATTGGTAAAATTGTCCAAAGCATTGCTGCCAAAGATCAAGGACAAATATATCAGTTTGATGTCTTCATTTGCAGATGTATTTGCTTGGGACTATTCCGATTTAAAGACGTATGACACCAATATAATTCAGCACACTATACCCATCAAGCCTAATCAAAAACCATTCTGACAAAAGTTGAGAAGGCTAAATCCAAAGTTGCTGCCATCTATTGAAAAGGAGATCAACAAGTTGTACAAATCAGGGATCATTGTGCCAATCAGATTTTCAGATTGGATCTCCAACTTGGTACCCGTAAGGAAAAAGACAGGGGATATTCGCTTATGCATCAATTTCAGAAATCTTAACAAAGTCCCATTGAAGGATAACTATCCACTACCCAAAATGGACCATATACTTCAACGAGTAGTGGGGGCATCTCGCATGTCACTGCTTGATGGTTATTAAGGATATAACCAAGTTTTTGTCCATGAGGATGACCGAGACAAGACCGCGCTCACCACTCCATGGGGGACCTTGCATTATGCGAAAATGCCTTTCGTTTTGAAGAATGTGGGTACCACATTTCAGCGTGCTATGGACTTGGCTTTTGCAAATGAGAAAGATGTCTTTTTGGTGGTGTATTTGGATGACTTGACGATGTTTTCTTAATTTGATGAAGAGCACATGTACCATCTTAAAACTATCTTCCTAAAGTGCAGAAAATATGGCTTGTCGCTGAATCCAAAGAAGAGCTTGTTCACCATGGAAGAAGAAAAACTACTCGGACACATTATCTCCAAGGATGGCATCTATATTGACCCAGCACGTGTGCAAGCAATTCAACAAATAGATCTGCCCCAGAATAAAAAGGAGATACAATCATTCAATGGCAAGATGAACTTCCTCTGCCGCTTTGTACCCAATCTCGTGGAGCATCTAAAAGAAATGACAAACATGCTTAAGAAGGATAGCCAAGTGAAATGGATGGAAGAGGCGGTAAAATCTTTCAATTTGGTCAAATTGGCTCTTTCTTCAGCACCAATTCTAGTAAGCCCAGACTATACTCAGGATTTCATATTGTTTTCATTTGCTTCGGAGCATACTATGGCAGCGGTATTATTGTAGAAAAGAGATGATCATGAAAGACCCATTGCATTTTTCAGCAGAGCTATAAGAGACGTAGCTTTAAAGTATAACATCATTGAAAAGCAGTCTCTTGCACTTGTGAAGGCATTGAAAGATTTCCAGGTGTATATTCTACATTCTTACGTTCTAGCCTATGTTCCTGACGCTGTTGTAAAGGATGTTTTAGTGCAGGCCGATCTCGAAGGAAGAAGAGGCAAGTGGATTGCAACCTTGCTAGAAAATGACATAGAAATAAAGCCCACAAAACTGGTGAAAGGACAGGGATTGGCGAAGCTAATGGCTGAATCAAAATTGCATGCTTTGGACATAAATCTGATCGCTGCTTTTTCCGAGGAGAACGTTGAAGAACCACCAATTCAGATATCTGAAATGTTTTCTCTTTCTCCATGGTATTCTGAGATCATATATGTGCTCAAAAATTTGTAACCTCCGCCCAACATGACTAGAAACAAAGTGAGAACACTTAAGTTGAACGCTGCCAAGTTCTAAATTCTTAATTCAACACTGTATTGGAAAGATCCCGGTGGAGTTTTGTTAAATTGTTTGGTGGAAAAGGAAGCAAATCAAGTCATGGAGGACTGCCACCAAGGAGACTGTGGAGGTCACCTATTTTGGAAGTCAACAGCAAACAAAATTTTGAGAGCAAGGTACTATTGGCTGACATTGTTTTCTGATGTATATAAGATGGTTAAGCTTTGTCATAAGTGTCAAATTTTCGAAGGAAAGCAAAAGTTACAGCCCCTACCACTCAAGCGCATAGAGGTGAGCACCCCTTTTCAGCAATGGGGTTTGGATTTCATTGGCGAAATTCATCCCACTTCTTCCGGAAAGCATAAATGGATCCTCACAGCCACATATTACTTCACAAAATGGATTGAGGTGATCCCCACCAGACAAGCTATAGATGCAGTGATCATTTGATTCCTCGAAAATAACATCTTGTCTAGCTTTGGTTGTCCGAACAAGCTAATCACCGATAACGCAACAGCTTTCAAATCAAAGTGGATGGTAGAATTTTGTCATAAATATCACATTATTTTGGGTAATTCAACTACCTATCATCCGCAAGGCAATGGATTGGTGGAATCTTCGAACAAATCATTGGTCAACATAATCAAGAAGCTACTGGAAATGAACAAGAAGAGCTGGCATAAAAGGTTAGTAAATGCACATTGGGCAGATCGGGTCAGCCAGAAGAAGTCCATAGGTACGTCACCGTTTGAACTGGTTTATGGAGTTGATACAGTATTTCCTTCCTCTCTCATTGCCTCGGTTGTCAAACTTCTTCAGGAGGCTGGCAGTGAAGAAGATCCCATGCAAAGGAGGCTGAATCAAATGGTCCACTTGCAGCAGACCAGTGAAGAAGTTTTCAAGAACACATCCAAATTGCAGGAGAAAATCAAGAAAATTTATGATAGAAAGGCAAAGGTGGATAAATTTTAGGTGGATGATGTAGTGCTGAAGTGGGATGCAAGAAATGAGGAGAAAGGCAAGCATGGTAAGTTCGAGAACCTTTGGAAAAGGTCCTTTCAAGATCGCAGCATATCGAGGGCAGAATGCTTTTCTTCTTAAGGAAATAAACGGAGAGGATTGTCCAGAAGGGCCGATCAATGGTCGGTTGCTCAAGAAATACCACTTCTAAGTTATCAAACGCTTCTTCCACAGTCATTGTAAATACCATTTTATTTCAGTTTCGTTAGAGTTGTTCAAATTAGTCTTTAAGTCATTTTAATGTCAAGTTTGAGTCAATTTTTTTGGTCGTTTTAGCTTAATAAATGAGTAAGAGTCTGGTATTATTCATCAAAATGATGACTCCATAGCCCAATGGATGAAGGCACTGTCTAGCTCCTCCAGAGATCTGTTGTTCTTAGCACCTCCACAGGAGCTACCATCCCCCATTGGAGCCAATGTTAGAGTCGGTCTGGTTAGTCCTCCGTCAAAGATCAAAACTCTTTATGCATTTCATGATTAGGTGTCCCGCTCCATTCTCCCAATTCCATTCTGCTAGGGGCATACCATAATCTAATAGAGAAGGTCATCAGTCATTTCCCCCCCTCATGTCTGGCTCCTGCTGGCTCAGGTCTTGGTCAATCATCATCAAAGTCCATGACAGTCAAGGTCTGGTCCTTTAAAGGACAAAGGTCATTTCGAGGTCTAGGTCTAGGAATTAATCAATTTGGTACTTGAACATGTCCAGTAGAGCCATGCAGGCCAGAGTGAGGCCCTTACACAGTTATGGTTCAGAAAGCTTCATCGTCATGTGGATAGACTCCGACTCTTCTTCAAAACTCTGTTATGAAGAATAGTCAAACAGTGTCATTTGTGGCAAAATTTTCGAAAAAAGTCATCAAGTGATTTTTTCAGATGTAGTCATGGTTTCCATGGTCACATGTCTTGTCCTACAACCCCCGCAAAGAGTGCCGAAAATTGCATCATTCGAGCTAAAATTTCAAAGGGAAAGTGAAAATTAGTGTGTTTTAAAGTCAGTGAAAAAGTGCAAAACTCAAACATTAGAGAAATGGGTTTTTGAAGAGGAAAAAAATTAAACCCATCTCTTCCAAGGCCATATATACAAATTTTGTTCATAAACAAATGCATTGTGCCATTACAAGTCTTGAAGAAGTGTTGGAAAGGCGTGAGTGTGCATTGGTGAGCGATTGACTGAGTTGGAGGCGACCTTGGAGAGCACGGCGCACACAGAGGGTGTGGCACACACGCAGCCTGCCCATAGTGTAAGCTTATTGAGGGCGTGGTGCATGCCCAGAGCATGACACACTGGGCTTTGCGCACATCGCATACAGTCCGAGGAGAAAACAGGAGCTGGAAGTCGGTTGGAGATGAGGATAAGGGCATGGCGCACACACGCAAGGGCGCGGCGCACAAGCAGGGCGCAACGCACACAACACCGGCCCACCATTCAAGCCCGTAATGAGCGCGACGCACACCTACAAACAGGAGCATGACACACACAGACAAGGGCGTGACGCACAGAGATAAAGCACCTAGAACGTGCCAAAACGCTCCCAAATTTTGGTGAAGCCTATCAAATTGAGAGGTAGGCTCTTTAAAATCACTTGCTTATCAAGTTTTGTCAATGATGGATGTTTATAGAGATATTTCAATGCCACCAAATGTATAAAATCGACCATGAGAAATCACCAAGAAATTGATGGCTAGGGTTGTTTAAATGTCTTGTTAAGTGCCAAGGTTTCACTCCACTCACCTTTTCCCCTCACCTATCACTTTTCCCATCCTCCCTCTCTCATTTTTCCTAAAATCCCTACCCTAAACTACTACCAAACCCCCTCCCTATCTCTCCACTATTTGGTCCACACAAAACCCCAAACCCTACCCCCTCAAAATACCCAAACTCCTCCCATATCCTTAGCAAATTTCTCCCTATAATCCCTATCCCCATTTCATCACTCCCTTCCTAACAATCCCTATTTCATTGTTCCCCTTGGTAATAGATATTAAAAAGGCACTCAACCTCACACCATCATCAAAAGGGCAGCCTAATCATAGTCCACATTGCAGTCATGACATCACCACATTCGTCCTAGTATGAGAGGGAGACACAGAGTGACTCATCCTCAGAAGAGCAGGCTCCCAAGAGACACCACAAGAGTGGCAAACATGTCAGGGATGAACCCACTACCCTCAGTGAGTTACAAGCATGCCCTCTTGCCATGTCATCCTTTCAACACTTATCATGTTTCGAATTTTGTCAAAGGGTGACCAATGTCAGAGTTCATCATGAGTTGGCCTGGTTATTTGTGCTTCATCTACATGGAGGTTAGTCTACCTTGGTCGGGGTCACTTTCAACTTGACACCCGAAGCTATATCATTGGCAACAGGTATACCAAATGTTGGGGAGTAGTGGCATAAGAAGAAGAAGGTGGAAAGGCAACACTATGAGCCTTACATCAAAACCAGATTCTTGAATGAGCTCACAAGAGTGTTTCCCTTCAGATACTTGAAGAATGAGTATGCTCCACTCATGAGATTGATCATGAAATACTTCAACTATGAGAGGAGGTTCTATAGAATGTATGCTTATCATATCCGCTTGCTCATGCACTTTACCAACGTGAGGATGATGAGCCTCCCATTTTTCATATGTAGGAATATAGAGAGGATGAACACCTTCATGCTTCATAAGACCCCTCAGCAGCAACTTAACAGTGTTTATCACTTCGCTCTTATCCGGATTTTGGTAGATGATCAGTTGGGATTGCAAGGCATTGCTTGGGAGGACTTCATCTCCCGTGACTTCTTCAGCACATCACAGGTACTATCAGAGCTCGAGCAGGAGTTGGGTGGTCCTTCTTATCGGTATGAGCGCCATGAGACCACGATCATGCCATTTTTGGTGACATATTAGGAGGGTAGTAGGAACTTATTCGCAGCAGCAAAGTGGTGGGCTCCAGTATTACAGTAATAATGCTACAACTCCTGGGACTCCCTTCTTTACTTTTATCAACCTGGTTGTAAGTAACAAACTTGGAAGCGACGGTGTTGTATGCACAAGTACTAGCTCTTGCCACAACTGTCACTTGGTCAGCTGACACAAGTCTACTAGGGGCTTTAGCCAACTTCTATGAGTTCTCAGAAGAAGCTTTTAAGTGATGAACGAAAGCTAACTCAAAGGAAGCTAATCTATTTGCGAAAAGGAAACTGAAAGCCAAAACGAAATGCAAACCCTAGCAAACCCTAATTCTACCAGCTAGTTCTACTGATGCAAAAATGAGAATGCAAACTACTGAATGAGATGCCATTGACTTCAAAAAGGGAAAATGCATATGTCTTAGACTACTTTTGTCCTAGAAAGTATCTTTTTGTGTTTTTTGATTAAGTGTCGATTTTCACATGCATATGCTTGAACTGTGCTTCATTGTGCAGGAGTGGATCAAGGAAGAGGAATGCTTGGAAATGGTTGGAAAGGCTCTGAGAGGGTCTAAGGAGTCCCTAAAACTCTTCCCCAGAGTCTCACAAGGTTTGGCTATCAGGAAACCTCACCTGTGAGCTTCTACAGGAAGTCTCCAGGGGTTCTACAGGAAACTTTAGGATTTCTACAGGAAACTTCAGAATTTCGACAGGAAACTCCATAATTTCTACAGGATGTTTGGAAGTCGGTTTTTAGGAGGTGGATGAGTGAGGGAAGGTGCATGGATGGATCTAGAGGTAGGATAGGGGTCTAAAAATTTCCTAAGTACTGGTGGGTGGATCGGTGAAGAGGTGTAAAAGGCTGACTTGGCTTGAGGACGGCTAAGGCAACGATGAGCAAGGAGGTAAGGTTTCGTGGACACAAAGGATAGATGGGAAAAGGGCAGCTTAGCTACGAGACAGAAAAGGAGGCTTAGATGACAATTTGGGAGGATGGATGAAGGAAGAAGATGCCCTGCATGGTGGGCCTTGATCAAATCAACAAAGACCTGCAAATGATCCAATCCTAAACTAGTCTAGTCTAACCATCAACAACATAAATGAGCAGCAACTTTATTTGGAAAGAAAACCTTGTACACCATCTATGTAAAGAAACATTTCAGATGTCCAAACCCATGACTAATCTCTGCAAATAAAACAAGCACACTAAAATATTGCATAAACAAGCAAACTTGTGTTTTTGTGAGGCAGCACTGTTTCCTTAATTCCACCCCAAATCCAATAAGGCCGAGGTGAAACTAGGAGTGTGGTTGTCTCTTTTTCTTGGAAATCTTGCTGTTATTATCCTACCAAAACATCTAAACCAAAGTCATTCATAAACAGTGATCTATCCCAGCAACATAACGAAATCTATTTAACAGAAATGTGTTCAAATGCATAAAGAAAATAGTGATACGTAAAGGAAAAGTAACAATACAGAAAGGAGGTCCTAGGCTCTCAGGTTGGGCCCAACCCTGAGAGCTTTGGCTCGTATGAAAAACTCAAATTTGATAGGAGACCAAACTGCTTATCATTATCCAAAAAGAATCATAACAGTCATGCCAAAAATGGCTACAAAGGAACAAAATAAAGCTGCAGCACTAAGGTGCAAAGTACACAATAGTTTCAAAAGTCTTTTTACGAAGGTTGAGGCCTCAACATTTACAGATCACGAGGGACCTAGCTGGCCTCCTAAATATGTGGAACTCGGCTATCAAACTGTGAGTCAAACAGTCCCTTTATAAATGCTAATTGGCTACCTTCTAGATTCGGTTTGGTGGTCTTTGGAGCTCGGAGTTGGAGGTGAAGGTCCCGAGGAAGGGTCATTGAATGTCATAGGCACCCCCCCCCCCCCCTTCAAGTCCTCACTTTAGGCTTGGCTGCCTTATAGATCATGATTGCTTTGACTTTGCTCCAATAAATGTCAAAAAATCTGAAATAGACACGTGTTAACCACCTAGGAAAAGTAACTTCCCTTATTCGTACCAAAGACACAAACATACTAAAAATAATGCATAAACTATAGAAAATGATGGATTTGAACAAGGACTGAGCAATAAAAATTAGGCCAAATGAGCCCAAATTGTTACCAATTTTTGGGCTCATCATCACCCCCTGCTAAAAGGGTTGCTCATCCCTTAGCAACTAGTCCAACTCCTCATATTTCATTGCTTTGATGGCCACTCTCACATCCCAGGCTTCTGGAGTAGTGTCCTCCACACTGTCATGAAATCTGGCCTTCCTCTCCACTTCTTCCCACTGCTTATGCTCCTCCTCTTCTGAGCCTCCCTCTAACAATCCCAAAAGCAAGGGTGGACTTAGCTTGAGGCTTATCCAACTGGCTTGGAGGTTCTACATAGACTTCTTGTAGAGAGGTACCCATGCCAAAGCCTCCCTCATCCGAGTTGGAGTGTGATATTCTCGAATTTTGAGGCTGTGGGACAATGTGTTCCACCTACGGGTGCAAGCATGAACACAATTATCCCCTAGTAACCTCTCCATATCCTCGAAGTGTGCTATGGCCTGGGCCTGACGATCCATGTACTCTAATAATCCCTGAGAATTGGTTGCTAGGTGCTGGTGAGCGGATATCAGTGTTGTGGGGTCCCCTGGCTCTGCTCTAATCAACAGTGGTTCATGTAACTCCCGGTCCATGACATTCCTGACCTCAGTTGCTCTCTTCTCTTCGTGGTTTAACCATGAGGTCATTGCCATCAACTGCATGTCCCCTACTGTTGTGTTGGGGTCCCACGAAGTGATGTTTGGAAGGGCCAAATTATGGAGGTAAAACTCTGAGAGCTTGGCCTTATCTTCCGAGGAACTGGTGTTACATAAATCTGTGAACTGCTGGGGGTTTTGGATGTGAGAGATACACGTCTGTGCCAATGTATTTATTTGGAACTGCAGCCACTAGTCCCTTAGGTATAGGCCATAAGATTTGGTCGGCTGCCTACATTGCAGTGCTTCCATTGCCCAACTATCCATGCAGGCCAGTTGTGCCTCCTTTTCTTGAACCTACTGTCTTAGGGATTGTATCTCCATATCTGCCTGCAGTCCCCTTTCCTGTAGCTGTTGGTTGAACTCCTCAAGATCAACATGCATCTCTTATTTTCCTTGAGGCTCTGCTGAGGGATCCTTTGCTGCCATGTCCTTTTCTTTCCTCTGTCCCTGCAGCTAGAGCTGTTGTCTGAGTAGCTCATTCTCTTCTCTCAACTTGGCTTGCTGGGAGCTTTCCACATGCCTCACTCTTGCCAATTCTCTCTATGCTTCCTTGAGCTTTTCCTCTAGAGGCCCAATATTTGCTACTCCCTTAGATTTAGCTATCCTCATGCACGTGTGGGTTCGTACCCGTTCTTCTTCTAGTGCTAAAAACAATGGCACTCTAAACTTTTGGGGAATAATTCTGCCTGCTTCCAAAAAGTTATAATAAGAGCCCAAGTTGGGCTGTGGGCTTGGTTCCATGATAACATCAGTTTCCTCCTCCTTTGGTGGTGACTTGGCTGCTCCCTCCTCCTCTTGTGGTGACTCAACTGCCTTCTCCTCCATCTGCTCTGCTTCTTTCAACCTAGCCTGAGTTTCCTGTAGAATAGCCTCAACATCCTGTAGAGAGGCTTCTGAGCTTAATTTCTCCATTCTGTCCTTCCATGAAGATTTTTTCGGGCTTCCCAGCTCATAAGTAATGGAGGCTTTGGAGGGGGATTTATCCCTTGGCGTGGTAGGGGTATCCACAATAGTGATTGGTTCTTTTGATGGAGGCTGGGGTCTGCCAGTCTTAATTCTCACACTCCTTCTTGCATTGAAATACAGAGGAGTCTCCCTTTTTTGTTTTTCTTTTGGTTTGAGAGAGGTGCTTAGGGTGGCTAGCATAGCTACTGCCTCCCTAGCTAGGATTTCAGCTGATTTCTCCTCCTGTTGTCCTCCTTTCGGACTTCCTGTAGAAAGTCCTGTAGAGGTTGCTTTCTGGCTTCCTGTAGAAGCCGTTTTCAATTTTCCTGTAGAAAGACCTTGTTGTTTTCCTGAAGGAATTCTCTGCTACTTCCCTGTAGGAGCACTCTGCTGCTTCCCTATGGGAGCACTCTGCTGCTTCCCTATGAGAGCACTCTGCTGCTTCCCTGTAGGAGCACTTTGTTGCTTTCTTGTAGGAGTACTCTGTTGCTTTCTTGTAGGAGCACCCTGCTGCTTTCCTGTAGGAATCGAGGGCACAATTTTAGCCTGCTTGGCCGAGGGAACTTTTTCTTTCATCTTGGCTGAGGTAGCCTTAGGGGTGCCCTTACTATCCTGGGCTTTCTCAATCTGTTTTGCCCTGCTCTATAGTCGTTTTTCCTTGGGCGTTGGGGCAATCTTATCATCCCCTGTTTTGGCAGCTTGCTTTGCTGCTGGTGTTCGTTTTTTCTCCTTCTTGGGTGTTTTGCCAGGGGAGTCTTGTCTTTTAGCTTCCTTCTCGGCCTGAGGAGGCTCCTTCTCTTCACTGCTGGAGGAAGTGAACTCCTCAGCTAAGACTCGGATGTCATCATCCTTTGACATATTCCGGAAAATCTCCCATGAGAGAGGGACAGTGAAAGTGTGGAGTGCATCTTCCACGAGGAGCTTTATAAGCCCATGATGTGCTAGCTGGTCTGGTGTCCCTTCTCTGATTTTGGTGGCACATTCAGTCATGGACTACAAAAGGAAATATGGAATGCTCACTTTCTGCTCGGAGGGGAGGTCCATGTGGTGTCTGAGTTTTGTGAGCAGCCGAAAATGATAACCATATATGATACCAAACTGCCCCTCGCACGTGATATACTTCATAATTTGGAGGCTGAGTTCACTTCAGAACGGCTATAGACTAGTCCTCCGAACTCCGTTTTTATCCTCTGAGAATTGTTCTTCAGGCAAGAAGAATTCTTCCTTAGCCTTCTTACCCAGCTTCCTTTCCTCCTTATCCCACGGGATTCCCATGGGAAGATCAATCACCCTGCTGATGAGCTGTGGGGTGAGTCTGAGGGTTAGTCCTCTGAAATTGATGGTGGCCAATGTTTTTGACTTCGGCTCTAGGGACCGAAGGAATTCTTCTGTAATTTCATCGTCGTGCCCCTGGAGCTTGTCACAGAATGACATCCATTGTGCATGGGAGAACAGTTCTACCACCTCAGGGGTTTCCCGTAACTTCTTTGAGTCTGACGGTTCCTTATGAATGAACCCACCCGGCATGGTCAAATTTTGTGTTTGCGCTCTCAAACTGAGAATTATGGGCGGATTCTTTCCTTTAGAGCGGAAAAAACTTTTTGGTTGATTACCCTGTTGAATTTTCCTGCTCAGATGTACAGAAGGAGGATTTCGAGAATTTCACTCGGAGCGCAGAGCTACGTCTCTGTTATACACTCAGTGGCATAAAATTTACAATTTTGACAGTGTTTCGGCAGGGTATCACCCGCTACAGGAAGGAGTTTTCATTCATGCGTGAAGAAAGTTGCTCATGCAGATGACTACGACGATTTTAGTAGCGACGCATAGATAGAACCAGACAGAATTGCACTTAAATTTTCTACCCCTTTTCTACGTCGATTGCACCACCTTTGAAAAAAATTTCTTTGCATGGGGAGGTTAAATTCTGCCTACCTCTGAAATTCGCCACCCTCGACGTGAACAGTCTGCACTGCTTCGGATGCCGCATTTCCTGTAGTGCAGTTTCCTGTAGAAGTTTGTTCTTGGATTCTGTTGGAATTTACGGCAGTGCAAGACCATTCTGAGCGGCAGCAAGACGCTTGAACATGCAGAAAACTTCGGGTTAACCACTTGCAGAGGAAGAGGACGCACATTCGGCTGGGAAATGGTTGTTTCATAAATGACTATAGTGCATCATAAGTATCAACCGGCCAATTTCGAATTGCTGCAGAATTCATGGCGCGGGGTTGAGCTGTCCCTGATGGTCTGTTGGTCGACGTCACCGCAATCATATCCCAGCGTGCCCCTGACCGCCGAATTCTCTCCACTGGAGTTACTGCCGCCAATCTTGTCATACCTATGCTTCTTCCCGACTAGACATTTCCCACATGCCAATTATCCACCCTTTCGGCATAATCGATCCAGTTCGGATCCTACGAGGCTGCTTGACGGGCTGTGGTGGCCAGTTGAGCGGCAACCATCCTTGTTCAATCCGCCCATTTTCAAAGTTGTGCACATTCAGAGTATAGTTTATGCAATGGGACGAAATAAGGTTAGTTACTTACCTGTGCGGTCATGGATGTGGTTTCTTCCAGGGTTCAAGACGATGGATGCCGGATCTGCGTGCTTCTGCTCTGTGTTCAAGCGTTGGAGCTTCCCTGTATTGGCTGCTGCTGGCTGAGAGTTTTGGAGACCCGTTCCTCTGGTGGCGGACGTGGCATGCACCGATTCTATGAGCTGCTGGCGTCTTCGTGGCAGGTACTCCAGCTAGATCAACTGCTACAGGATTCTTGTAGGACATCCTGTAGCTGTTTCTCCTCCTGGGGTGCATGCTGACATATTTTGAGTCCTATTGCACAGGTGAAAGGTCTTGAGGTCGCCTAACATGTGAGTGCTCGAGCCTCAGGAGACCTTGTTTCTGAGGTTGAAAAGAAACACAATTTTCCTTATTTGAAAAACAGAGTTCTCGTTGTATGTGCAGGTATGCTTGCTTTGATTGGAGTGGTGGTATTGAAAAGAGGTGGAGCGAGTGGGGGATGACAGAAAAGGGTGGTTGCATGCCCCCACAGTCAACTTAAAGCTCCAAATATTTCCTCGCAGTTGATTCTGGCCCACCCAAACGTTCTACAGGAAGTTTCCTGTAGAAATACAGAACTTCCTGTAGAAAGTCCTATAGCTTCCTGTAGAAGGCCAAACCATGATCCGATTGTGCCCAAACTTTGAAAAAATGAGTGTTCATGGTGGATGTGCTTGAGAGGTTGTCTAGTAGCTTGATAGGAACCCTTGTCTTTGAGTTGACAGTCCTCCTTTTGTGCGTTGTATACCTGCAACCTGCAACACTTTCAAAGATCAGCTGATTTTTCTTCTGTTTTCTCTTTTCCTTTTCTTTTTTCTTTTGTTTTCTTCTCTCTTTTTTTTTTTTTTAAAGAGACAACAGGGGTGCCTCAATGAGGTTTTCACCCTTACCGCCTACCTTGGGTGCCTTGAAAAGGTTTTCACCCAAGGATCTTTTTATTCCCATTCTCTTTTTTTTTAGAGAGACAGCAGGAGCGCCTCAATGAGGTTTTCACTCCTACTACCTGCCTTGGGCACCTCAGAAAGGTTTTCACCCAAGGATCTTTTTTCTCTCCTTTTTTTTTTTTTTTTTTAAGAATATGAAATGATGCTCAGGGTGTGCCCAAAACAGAGGCAAAACCCTTCCCTATGACCAACACTGATTTTTCCATAGTTTTGATGAACTCTTGCCTTGACAGAGGCTTCCTGTAGATCTTGAGTCGATGCCCATTGATGAGCATGGGGATGGCTTCTTCATCAATAGTTCAGATAAGAACAAATCCATTATCATTACACTTTTCCACTACATATGGTCCTAGCCACCTCGTTCTCAGTTTTCGCTTGAAATCCTTATGTCTGGAATCATATAGCAGCGCCCAATATCCCGGCTATAATTATTTGTCATTGAGGTGCCGGTCATGCCACACCTTCCTCTGAAGTTGAGTCACTTCTAAGTGGAGGAGGGCCTGCATTCGAATTTCATCCAACCCATTCAGCTGCATTAACCTTTCTTGTTGAGCATGGCTGAGATCTAGGTCCAGTTGAGCTGCCATCCTCAATGTGTTGTACTCAAACTCGATTGACAGCAAATCTCTCTTTCCATAGACCAGCTCATAGGGTGTGAAACTGGTGGTGGTCTTCCAAGTGGTTTTGTAGGCCCAAGTGGCCTCAACCAAGCGATCTGCCCAATCCTTTCTGCTGCTGCTCACCACCTTGGTCAGGATCCCCTCTAATGCTCTGTTCGTGACTTCCACTTGCCCATTCACTTGAGGATGATATGGGGTGGAAGTCCTATGCTTAATTATGTGATGAGCAAACAGATCTTCAATCAAATTGGAGGTGAACTGGCTTCCTTGATCGGTGACTATTTCTCTTGGGTAGCCAAATTTGTAGAAAATGTTTTCTCTTAAGAACTCGGCCACCTTCTCTTCTGTTGTTGCTTTGATTGCTTTGGTCTCTGCCCACTTTGTCAAATAATCTATGCACACAATGATGTAAGACTTTTGCCTTGAAGGAGGGTTGATAGGGCCCACAAAGTCCATACCCCACTTCTCAAATGGCTCAAGAGTCACCTGAGGTTGGAGAGGCATTTCATCCCTTGGGGTTGGTTTCCCCATCCTTTGGCATCGGTCACATTGGCTGATATATCTTTTGACATCTTCATGAAGAGTGGGCCAATAGTAGCCTGCCTGTAGAATCTTGAAGGCAGTCCTCTTGGCTGCAAAATGTCCTCCACAAGGCCCATCGTGATAAGTTAGGAGGATGCCAAAGACTTCCTCCTCCCTTACACAATGCCTTAAGATCTGATCAGGGCCAAGTTTGAACAAGTTGCCCCCGATCCAAGTAAATGAGGCACTTTTTCTCACGATTCTGCTCTTCTCCTTCG
>APFE030543161.1:118503-149928 GCA_000404065.3 Pinus taeda
ACAAGGAACAATGAAAGCTATATTGCATCCATAAAGAAAGAATTGGGGAAAAGTTTTGAAATGACTGATTTGGGCTATGTTCATTACTATCTTGGCATTGAAGTAACCTAACATCCAAAGTCCATATTTATTTCTCAAAAGAAATACATTGGAGATTTGTTGAACAGGTTTGGCATGACAGAGTGCAATCCTCTTACTACTCCAATGAAACAAAACTTAAAGCTCACATCTATTGAAGGAAAGGAATTTGAGGATGGAACAAAATATAGATAGCTTGTAGGAAGTCTCATCTACCTCACTACTACCAGACCATACATTTCATTTGTTGTTGGAATCCTCTCCAGGTTTATGCAAAAGCCTTGTGAGGGACATTGGTCTGCTGCAAAAAGAGTTCTAAGGTACTTGAAGGGAACTCAAGACCTTGGAATCAAGTATACACAGGTAGATGACTTCAGCTTGATTGGATACTCTGATTCAGACTTCGATGGAGACAAAGAAACTGGAGTATCTACTTCAGGATATGCTATGAGTCTTGGATCAGGAGCTGTCTCTTGGAGATCACGCAAACAATCAGTTCCAGCAGATTCCACAATAGAAGCAAAATACGTCAACAGCTGAAGCAACAAAAGAAATTGTGTGGCTCAGGAAAATTCTTGAAGATTTGCAGGTAAAATAGGTACAATCAACTCCACTCATGATTGACAACACCTCTGTAATAAAGTTGGCCAAGAACCCAAAATTCCATGATAGAACGAAGCATATCAATACAAAATATCATCTGATTCGACATCATGTTGAGGCCAAAACAATCCATCTCCGTCATTGTTCCACAAATGAGCAAATTGTAGACATCTTCACCAAATCACTTAGAAGGGAAAAGCTTGAACGATTCAGAATGTTGCTTGGACTCACCAACATCCCTTCAGATTAAGGGGGGAATGTTGACACCTAATCTTCATGATTGGGTATTTTATGTAAATAAAATTAATTGGGAAGGTGAACAGTCATCGGGAGATGAGCTGAACAATCAATCCCTATTGTATATAATAATGGGTTACCTATGGAATAAGAATGAATCAGTTTTCTGCCAAAACCGGAGTTACTCCTGGCCTGACAATTTCCCTTCATTTCTACAAATCCCCTGTTCCACATATCGGAATAGGTTTTCTTCAAACTATGTTTCTGAGCAATAAAAGATGACTTTGAAAAATGTAAGACAGGTTTTTGTCCATAATTTACCCAAGAAGAAAAACCTCTTTCATTTTTTACACAGGTTTCATGGTTTGGGAGAAATGTCAAAAAAATCATTGGCCTCAGGAGGATTGATGCACTTCTGGAGTGACCTTTGGAAAATCAAGATTTCACCTAGCTGGGATGTTCAAATGACTTGCTTGATGATTTAAATGATATCTAGAAAGAGAGATATTTCCAATGAGCTATCATGAGCTCAATTTGGAGTTGAGGAAGACCTTCAAAGTTGACTGCAACAACACTCTGCATTCAGATAGTCTCATTCTGCACATTTTGACCAGTCTTAGGAGATTTAACTTTTGACAAGGCAAATGAGCTCAAAATTGAAAAATTCAAGATGTTTTGGAAATTATACTTGACGAGCTTTCCAACAAGCTATCACACGCCCAATTGCGACATCAGGAAGGCAGTCACAACTCGCCTTCAAGTTGGCGTTTTGCATAGGAACAGTGGCGCTGTGCATTAGAGGGTCGATGTTGCGCATCAGTGGAGTGCTGTGCATCAGACAATTTTTTCCAGTGTTAAATTACATAGGTGCTACGCATTAGGCAAGCACTACGCATTGGGCTCAGTGTGCTATGCATTGGCCAGAGAGTTTCCAAAATCACTCAAATATATCCCAAACTCTCCCAAATGCTGCATTTCACTTCTACAAGTAAGTTTTCATCGATCTTGAGCTGAAATTAGTCTTATTCATGTTTTGTTCATGACTTTTGCTTCTTAAAATAAAAACCCTAGCTTGCCTTCATACATTTTCACCTCATTGCAAAATTTTCACTTCATTACAAAACCGACATCCTTGGTCCCTTTTCCCAAACTTCATTACCCTAAAACTACCCATTAATTCCATTTTCCCTTTCCCTATTCCCCTAGGAAACTAATTCCTTTAATTAAACACTAAGTCCCTCATAAGTCAAAACTCTAGTTTCCTAAATCTTTCCCCTCATTCCCCTACTCCACTTCACATCTGCAAAAATCTCTTCATACTCATCTTCTTTGTCCCCACCCATTATCATTGTTCACCATACCATCATCACATTACATCATTAAGACAAGCATGGAAAGTAGTGAATCAAGTTTTGAAAAAGATACACTTAGTGATAGCTCAAGGGAAAGAAATGTGCAGTCCAGGAAGCCTCACAACGGTGGAAAAATCATTAGGGAGGAACATATTAGCATGAGTGAACTCCTTGCTTGCCCTCTAGCCACCATATGTTTCAGATATTAGTCCTGTTTTGAGTTTTGTGAAATGGTTGAGAGGGTCAAATATCACCATGAGTTAGCAAGGAAGTTTGTGATAAACTTGGATAACAATATGGTGCATCTTGTTGTGGTCAACTTCACTCTTTCACCAACTATCATTGCAGATGCCACAGGAATTCCGGATGTAGGGGAAAAATGGAACAAAAGGCAAAAAGAAGGATGAAAAGCTCAACATTTTGGCTAATGTTACTTTAGCCCAACAAAGTAACCCATGATTCAGCTTTGAGCCAAAATTGGGCAAATTTTGAAACAATTTTGTCATTTTCCAATTTTTGAATTAGGCAACACAGGAAATTTCGACTAATGTGCAGCGCCACCGGTGCTGCTCATTGAATTGGTGAATCCTCTTGACAAATTGCTTGTAGATTTGGAGTCAGCATCAAAAAATAAGCAAACCCAGAAAGTTTCATCAATTTTGGAGGAGATCTCGGCCACCAAAAGGGTAAAAAACACTCAAAAAATGCCCTCTCTGCCACTTTTTGGACACACAGGAACCAGTGTTGGGAGAATCCACTTTTGAGGGGGGAAAAGACCTCCAAATCAGAAAATTCAAAATGCTCTAGAAACTAGACAGGCAATGCTTTCCAACAATCTATCTTGGGCCTAATGTGGACGAGTGTAAGGCCTCCAAAAGTAGCCTTGAAATGGCGCTACGCATCAAGCAAAGTTTTGCCAATTTTGCCTAAAAACTCAGAATTTCGCCCAGTTTGACTATCAGTTGACTTTTTCTCTTCTCCTTAGTAAATCTATGATGGTAAATGATGTAATATGATGTAAATTTGATAAAAAAAAATGACTTGAGGGGGTAGATACATCAGTTAGAGGTGGTTTGAGGTTGAATGAATCAGTTTCCATAGTTTTAGAGGCAAGCCGTTCCACTGCCTATTTTCTAGTTCCTAGTTTAGATGTTGTTGAAATAGCTCCTTGACTCATGGATTCGACCCCTGATGGATAGAATAGGTGGTTTTATGCCTATATTATGTACTTTCTTAGTCATTTGTAAAGGTTGGACTCTTGTGGATGCTTTGAGCTTCATTGTAAATCACTTCTGCAATTTGGCAAGGAAATGAACTAGGGTTTTGCAGCGTTTTGTGGGATTCTTGTGGTAATGTGTCTTGGAAATGTTTCTTCCTTTGTTATTTAGTTTCTCTCATGTGTTATATGTTCCAGCATCTATTTCTTTCTCATAAGTAAATGAATCCAGATGGATAGGTGGAATCCATTGATATTCAGTGCTCTGCCTTGAGAATACATTTAGTTTTTAATGTTTTCTGTTATTTGAGGAGGACTCATGAACTTTGCATGCCCTCCCTAACTCTTCACTAGTCTTAGACTTACCATCACACTCAATTCAAAGTGCCGAAACACCTACCTACCTCGCCCCACATAACATCCTACAAATCTGAGTTGATTTCCCAGACCCAAAGCTGCCTTCTTCATTTGATCCAGCAACCAACCATTAAAATCAAACAAAATCCTATGACCAAATATACCTAGCCTAAAATCAGCATTCATTTCAGTCATCTCAAGCCCTAGTTGCCATATTCTAATTGAGATTGACAAGCAAAGAGCCCTTTCCTGACCTGGTAGGGCTAGCTACCAGGTTAAATGTGGTTTGATGTTACCTTAGACCTTCCTTCCTTCAGCCTGAGGTAGAGTTAGGCACTAATAGGGTGTAGCTCTAAAAATGCTTTGGATGGAGCTTCCAACATGTGGCTATTTGATGTCCACCCTTGTTTCAATGGCTGCAATGGTAACTTGGCACATGGAGATGAAGGAGAACCCTTAAAGGAGCAAGAGCTAGTCGTTTACCCTAGATAAGGTATAAAAGGTGGAGAGGAGGAACCTCATTCCTCATCAACCAAGTGAAAATCATCATAGATAAGACATTTGAAGGAACCGAGCTCAAGGAGAAAAAGGATGAAGAAGTTTAAGGATTGTTTTGGATTTGCTTCATCTCTACTGCAAGTCTAAGTGGAGCAGAAGGGTAGCCACATTAGTTCTGGTTTGATGTGTACATGAGATAAGGGTTAATATAATAGTATAATAATTTATTTATTTTTGTAAGTTTGGCATTGGCTAGCCTACTTCATGGTCATGTCCAGGAATAACACCCAAATAGAGCACGTAATTAAACCAATGACTTAAGATCTAGGATTGCCTTAACAAATAATAGTATAACATTATATAAAAATAGTATAGTCTATATAAGTAGTTTATTTATGTAAAACAAAAGCCAAACAAACAAACAAACAAACAAACAAATTATGCATAATTTAGAATAGTAACTTATAAATTATAATAATAATATAATTAAAGAACATAATAATACAATAACAATAATATTATATTAATGTAGAATAATAATTATTATGTTAGTGACATTTAGTGATGAGGCTAGAGAAATAGTTTGACCCTACAAAAAATTTAGAAAAATATTTTTGTATTTTTTACAATGTTAACTTTAGATTTAAACTTTTCATACATAAAATTTGGTTGAGGTATTCCCAGCTGCCACCACCAAGGTTACAAAGGCTGAGGAATATGTTAGCCTTGTCGGTATTGATCAATGGCACAAGTATAAGCACTTGAAGTACTCCCTCCGCAGAATGGTGATGGAGAGCACAAGACGATGATTGATTCTCCAATCCCTTCTATTATTCTTCAATGAAATCGCTTACTAGCGCACTTTGGATGAAACCAGAGTCTAGTTCCTCTAAGGTGTTCCAGTTAGATGATATGTAAGTCACTCGAGGATCACACCTAGCCTAAGCCACACCATCCACACCAGCCCTAAGCCCGTCAAAGTCACCTGGGGATTGCACCTAGCATCAGCCACACTATCCACACCAACCCTAAGCCCACCAAAGTCACCCGGGGATCGCACCCAGCCTCAACCACACCATCCACACCAGCCCTAAGTTGACTGGAATTTTTGTTGGAAAATCAAAGCTATTCAATTAGGTTTTGATTCTCATTTCTTGATTATTACTAGTGAGAATGTTGGCTTCTTTTACTTCTTTGTTATCTTATCTTTCATCAAGAAATTGTCATATTATGTGTGTATAAAGATCACAAAACAAGAGACACAAGATATAGGCACATGCCAGGGCAAAACCCCCCTCGAGGGGAAAACCCAGTCAATATAATTCTTCCTTTAAATAATATTCTTTGAGACTCTTTACCCTAGACCAAGACCAAACTTTCCCTCCACACCATGTCAGCTTCCTAGATCTACGACCTCTTCTAGCAACTTTGACTAGGCAACAACTTCAAGTAACATGCAGCTTTCGGAAACAATGAAATCTTAAGAGACTTTGATATCCCAATCCAGACCACAAAATAGAGAGAGAGGCACCAAAAGTTCGATTTTATTCTTCTCTAAAGACTTACCCAAACTCACATTTCTTTCCACCTCTCGGCAACAAACTTTGCACTTCTCCAACTCTTCGTGAGATATAGAACTTGCTTGAGAATGAATGCTCCAAATGCCTTCTACCTCCTTGTATATATAGGCTTCTTATGGGTCAAATGAGGGTCCTTAGGGTGACTTGATCTCTCTTAGGACAACATGATGTGGAGGGTGGATAATTCATATTTGACTTGATACAAAACCTTTTTACATGATTCGAAAGCCCAAGAAAGGTCTCTTTGAATGTAAAATGACTATATAAACTCAATATTAATCCTAGGAGTCCACAATGGGGACTTTGACTAATATAATGATGACTCAAACATGAAACCCCTACTTTAATAAGTCATTGTTACAAAAATAAAAATTATTTTCTTTATTCTTTTGATAAGTACATTATTGAAGACTGAACATAGTTACATTTTCTAACACTCCCTCTTAACTAAGGAGGTATAAATAATGTATATATACAATGGAAGATCTCAAATTATATCAAAACATGAATAACTTTTAGGCACCGTAATGCCATGTACTACTTTCCTGACCAGGAAAATCTATCCAATGGGGCTAAGGTGGACTCAAGTTTTCATCCCCTCTAGGTACCATCGGGCTTACTTGCTAAACACCAACCCAAACATACAGGTGTGTATCCAAAACATAGCTCAATAACCAACACCATCTTTTCAACTTCGGGATCCAGACATCAACATGGAGTTCCGACCTGATGTCTCCTAGGTAATGCTTCACTCGCAAAGCCTCAACAAATCTCTTCCATTTCCTTATCATTAATAAAATCATCAATATCTACCAAACCCAATAGGTTTCTTAGATATTTGAACTTCTTATTAGGAAGAGCCTTTGTTAGTATGTCTACTACTTGTTCATCTATCGGGACATACTATAACTTCATGACCCCATCCTGCATCAGGTTCTTAATAAAGTGGAACTTATTATTGATATGTTTTGTCCTCAAATGAAATACGGGATCTCCAGACATCTTGATACAACTTTGATTGTCACAATTAATCACAACCACTTTTCCTACTTCACATGCAACCACATATTCTGCCTCGGTACTACTCAATGCAACATGATCTTGCTTCCTACTCATCCATGAGATCATAACATCTCCCAGACTAAATCATCCTCCAGTAGTGCTACTTCCATTAGTCCTATTGCCACCCCCATAAGAGTATGTGAAGCCAATTAGCTTGACTTCCTTACCATCATACTTTAGGAATTGATGTACAGTGCCATGAAGATACCTCAATATATGTTTGGCAACTATCCAATGATCATGATGAGGCACCAACTGAAACTCACTAATAATGTTTACAGCAAAACATATATCTAGCCTAGTATTTCTCAGATACATCAGGGAACCTACCAGCTTTCGATATGAGGTAGGATCCACGAGACTAAAGTCGGAGCTCCTCACCTTATTGAGGTTAGCGATCATGGGAGTAGTCATCGTCTTGGAATCCATCATCCCAAATTTCTGCAATAACTTGATGACGTACTTTCCTTCCCCAAAATATATCTCCCCAAGTCTCCTCCATACTTCTAGACCTAGGTAGTAGTGCATCAGTCCTAGATACTTCATTTCAAATTCAGCTACCAACATCTTCTTTCATTCTTGAATTTTTTGTTCTACATCCGTGATGAATATATCATCCACATATAGTAGAATAATGACAGGCTCATTATTCATGACCTTGATGTATAGATTCAGATCAATAATACTCTTCATGAACCTAATTATAAGTAGATATGCATCCATTCTTGCATATCATGCCCTTGGTGCTTGCTTCAAACCATATTGGGCCTTCTTGAGTCTGCAAACATGAGAATCCCTTCTATTCACTTCAAATCCTTCAGGTTGTTCAATGTACACTTCCTCATCAATGGTCCCATTTAGAAATGTAGTCTTAACATCCATTTGATGGATATTCCAACCCATTGTAGAAGACAATGAAACCAATGATATGATAGTAGTGTACCTTGTTGTAGGTGCAAAGGTTTCCTCATATTCAATACCTTCCTCTTGAGAGAAACCCCTTGCGACAAACCTTGCTTTGTACTTTTCTATACTTCCATCAACAACTTGTTTGATCTTATAGATCCACTTCAATATGACAACCGATTTGCACTAGGTCTAGGAACGATATACCAAACCCTATTCTTCATGATGGATTGATATTCTTCCTACATAGCTTTCTTCCAAACCTCTTCATGCTCAACTTCCTTGAATTTAGATGGTTCGGCTTCAACTAACTTTGTCATATATGCAGCATATCTAGAATATTTCTTCGATTTCTTACATTCCCTGGAGGGACCTTTCATAGATTCATATCCTTCAACATATTCTAATGTAGCTTTCAACCAATTTGGCCTCTTCCTTGTTGTTGGGACAACCACCGATTGAATAGGCTCACTTGGTCCTTCTTCTTCAACATTTGTAGTACGGTTCTCATGATGAACTTCTTCTTCTTCAAATACGAGAACTTATTCGTCATCAGAATCAATAGGAATATCCTTTGATTTCTTTTAATCTTGATTTTCATCGAATATGACATCTCTGCTTACCTCAATGTGTCTTCCTTCCTTTATATAAATTTTATATTCTTTTTAGAAAAAATTATAACCAATGAATATTGCCTTGATGCTTGTCGAGTCCAACTTCTTTCACTTGTCCTTTGAAACATTGATATATGTTAGACTTCCGAAGATTCATAGATGATCCACACTCGGCTTCTTCCCTATGAATGCTTCTTCAGGTGTAGTACTGTTAAGACTCCTATGAGGACTTGTATTTTGAATGCACACGATAGTCATCATTGCTTCACCCCATAAGAATTTTGGTCGTTCTTGATCAAGGAGCATAGTTCAAATGCCTTCTTGAATTGACCGATTCTTCCTTTCGATCAATCCAATTTGTTTGGGATAGTAGGGAGCAATGAGCTCCCTCTTAATACCTACATCCTTACAATATGCAATAAATTCTTTAGAAGTGTATTCCCCACCATTGTCAGACCTCATAGTATTTATCTTTCTTTGAGTTAAGGTTTCCACTTTAGCCCTAAACTCCTTGAACTTATCAAATACTTCATCTTGAGTTTTGAGAAGGTAGATCCATGTATTCCTTGCATGATAATCAATGTATGTTACATAGTAAATATGACCTCCAAGTGATTTTTTAGACATGGGCCCACACACATATGAATGGATGAGGTCTAATATGTATTTAGACCTACTTTCACTATTATGAAAGGGCTTTCTAGTATGATTCTCCAAAGAGCATCCCTTGCACACACCTTCATGATCTAACTTTATATTAGGAATACCATGAACCTGTTGACTAAGAGTAGGGATAACCCTATACCGAAGATGACCATACCTTCGATGCCATAGTTCAATGGGACTATTTCCATATGAACCAAAGCTTAAGGAGATGGTGTGATAACTTGATAAAGACTTCCTTCACGAACTACAATAAACCTAGCTTTGACAATGTTAGATTCTTTTTCCCAAACATCAACAAAAGAAATCCTTTCCCCTTTATCTTCTAAGCAAGAAATAGAAGGTAAATTCTTTTTCAAACCTGGAATATATAGAATGTTGCTGAGATGTAGCTTCATTCCATTATCCAGCTTCAATGATGTTGATCCCATGCCTCTGACAGCATAGAATTTTTTGTCACACAATTCCACTGCATGAGAGGATGGATCCTTTGATAGCGTGTGAAGTTTCTTGCTTTCACCTATCATGTGTCTCGATGATCCACTATCAATGATCCATGAATTGTCATTAGTAAGAGAACCTGAAAGGGTGGCCAAGAATCCTTGACTCTTGACTTTATTGAATAAGTAGTAGATGATCTTCTTGATCCATCTTTCAGCAGTGTTGTAACTCAATCTTATGTAGTTCACTATAGAGGGAGAATCCATGCCAACAAAGTGATCTTCAAATTCTCTTGACCTTAGCTTTGAAACCCTGTCGGAAAATCAAAGATATTCAATTAGGGTTTGACTCTCCTTTCTTGACAATTACTTGTGAGAGTGTTGGCTTCTTTTACTTCTTTATTATCTTATCTTTCATCAAGAAATTTCCATATTATGTGTGTATAAAGATCACAAAACAAGAGATAAAAGATATAGGTACATGCCAGGGAAAAACCCCCCTCAAGGGGAAAATATAGTCAAGATAATTCTTCCTTTCAATAGTATTCTTTGAGACTCTTTACCCTAGACCAAGACTAGACTTTCCCTCCACACCATGTCAGCCTCCCAGATCTATGACCTCTTCCAACAGCTTCGACTAGGCAGCAGCTTCTAACATCATGCAGCTTCCGACAAAAGCGAAATCTTAGGAGACTTTGATCTCCCAACCAAGACCACGAAATAGAGAGAGAGAGGAACCAAAAGTTAGATTTTCTTCTTCTCTAAAGACTTCCCCAAACTCACACTTCTTTCCACCTCCCGCAACAAACTTTGCACTCCTCCAACTCTTCTTGAGATATCAAACTTGCTTGAGAATAAATGCTCCAAATGACTTTTACCTCCTTGTATAGGCTTCTTGTGGGTCGAATGAGGGTCCTTAGACTGAATTGATCTCTCTTAGGCCAACATGATGTGGAGGATACATAATTCATATTTGACTTGATACAAAACCTTTTTACATGATTTGAAAGCCCAAGAAGGGTCTCTTCGAATGTACAATGACTCTATAAACTCAATGTTAATCCTAGGAGTCCACAATGGGGACTTAGACTAATATAATGATGACCCAAGCATGAAACCCATGCTTTAATAAGTCATTGTTACAATAATAAAAATTATTTTCTTTATTATTTTGACAAGTACTTTTCATAATGACTCAAGTACATTATTGAAGACCAAACATAGTTACATTTTCTAACATTTTTAGCATGTCTCCTCTCCATAGCACAAGACACAATGACCCCCATGAGGTTTGATCTTGGGTCGCCTTACTAAGGAGGCTCGTGCTCAACCGGTTTTGCTAGTGGGACTTACATTTTTTGGAAAATTATTTTAATTTAAATATATCTAAAAAAATGTATTCTTAGATTTAATTTTTTTTACAAGTATAAAGTTGTATATTTTATATGAGGAATATACCTATAATACCAATATTGGCAATATGCATCATGTCCCTAATAGGAATTGACTAGGGGTGGGGAGTATTCCATTTCTTAATTAATATTATTCAACGTAAAATTAATTAATTTTGTTGACTTTTAAATTATTATAAAAAAAGTTTTAAAAAATATATAGGTATAATTCAAAATGGTTATATATATATATATATATATGATTGTGAATGTTCAATAGTTTTTAATAAAAATAATTTAGATTGATAAAATATCATGAAAATGTATGTTATTTAGATTTATAAAAATCAATAAAATATTATATTATGTATATTATGTATATTATTTAGATTATATTTTATGTGTGTGGGGATAAAATGATATATATTTTATATGATAAATGTCAATTGTCAATTACCATGTCGGAATTGAACTCTAGAGAGAAATATTCCATTCTTTCCTCTAATCACACAAAATAATCCCAAATGACAAATCATTTTACATATTATTCATATTATTGTATACATGACTGCATATTGTTTAGATAGAAATAAATTTAAAATATTTATGAAAAGGTAAATTAAATTTTTAAATCTAAAATATTTAAAATATTTCTTTTAATTTTTAAATATAATTTTATAATTGATTTTTTAAAATAAATATAAAATTTCCCTGTTCCAATCAATAATTTCGATTATGACATCCATAACATTGTTAATTTGAGGTGATGTTACACATTGATGCGATAAAGTATGAGTATATCTTCATTCCAAGTGGATTTATTGACAAAACAAAACTATAAAAATCAACATATAAATTATGTGTACAATAATAGAAGAACTTAGACACTGACATCTCTTCATTGCTAATTTCAAGTGCTAATGATATACACATGACAAACTATATCTTTATTAACCTTGGTTTTAGTAATAAAACTTTAAGTGTAAACATCAAGACTTTAGGTTATAAATTTCTACAACAATGATATTAAGCTTGAAACTCCTATTTGGCAGATTTTTTGATGCTTTATGAATGTTTTTTTTTCAAGTTGGAAGCCAATGCATGAATTCATGTGTTTGGAGCCAAAAGTAGTGATGTTTCAACATACAAAGTGATTACACTTCCTGCATTTTGGTAGCAATTTTTTGTGCAATTCAAAAATGTAGTTTCAACAATTTTAGAAGAATCCATATATAAAAGCAATGTTTGTGTAGCTATTTATACTTAAGACAAACTAGTATATAAAATTGGGGACTTAAATATGTATGATATAATTTATGTTTTCAAATATTCATCATTCTTGCATAATAAATAAAAGCCACGTGGTGGCAATATGCAAAAAAGCAAAGGTTGTGACATTTCCGCCACGTGGCTCTTGTTAATATAGTAATATCGCTAACATTATAATACAACTAATATATTAGTATTAATGGTATAAAAATAGTACTATCAATATATTAGTACTAATTACATGGATAGGCGTGCCTATTTTGGAATAGGGTTTCTGGAATTTTAATTTAATTATCAATAATTATTAGGTAGGTGATAAGGATTTAACCTCCATTAAACTTGATATTTAAATCTTGAGAATATAAAATGTATCATAAGATAAGTGTATTGATGCCTATATACGCCATTTAATCTATATTATTGCACTAATATTTATATCATTAGCAATAGTATATAATTTGTACTATTGATATTATTTAGATTAAAAACGTATTAATACTATATATATATATATATTATATATATATATATATATATTATATAGTATATATATATAATTATTTAGGAACTATTTACTATTATTATTACTACTATTAATATTATTAATACTATTACTAATAATAAATAATAATATAAAACTCTTAAGAAGATACAATATTAAGATATAATATAAGAACAAGTAGTATTAATACTATTTTAAATGTTATTGTTAATTAATATTATTATTAAAAAATATCTATAGGGGCAACTTAATTGGAAATGGCCTTGTTATGAAGTATTATGGGCAACAGGAGAGGGAGGGGTGATTTTAGCCCCAAAGAATAAGAGGTGTACAACTTTGCTTGGGGCCTTGGAACAACAACAAACAACCAAATCAAATTTTGGGCACTTTTGAAAGGTCTAGACATAGCCATGAGAAAAAAGAAAAAAGAATTTAATAGTTCTTAACAACTCAATGGTTGTTATAAGACAAATTTCCAAGGCAATATTTGGAAGCCTCCCAAGTTTTCCCTCAATTGTTCAACGAGTTGCCTTTCAATGCTAAAAAATTGAAGAAATATCCTTCCAGCATATCGTTAGAAATCTGAATGATGAGGTAGATAAGTTTTCCAAGCTTGGATCTCAGCTTCAACAAGGAATGATAGAATTTCAGGATGGAACAAGGTCTTGGGTCCCAATCCCATGAATGTAAAAGAAATTAATGAGAAAATTTGGGATGTCGCTTCATTCGAAGTGCATCATAATCAAATCTAGGATAATTAATGTTTGTCGCCAAGTGGAATTCCAATCCCTTGCAATGGTCGACATTGGAGGACAAGCGTGGAGTTGGTATCACCTATACACGTTGCAGTTCTTGTATGGAGGAGATGCCATCTGTAGTAAATGACATGGAGGATGGTATGATTTTAATGTGATGCAGTACGTTCATTTGACATTGAGGATCTGCTTGAAACTCTCGGAGGTATGGAAAATTAATGCACATAAGCGATCCCTTTACACGAGGACAATCGGTATGGCCAAAGAATATATTTGTGGAACTCATCTGCGAATTAAATTAATGCTTATCCATGGGAAGAGCCATTGTTGGTGAGCATATGCGTTAATAAATAGTATGAATTGAGGAGCAATTGTTTTTTTTCAAAAGGAACGATTAGATTATATTGATCAATCTGGTAAATGGGCTAGTACTCTTACATACATATACTATTCATTATCTATCAAAGTCAAGAGTTATTCAAAAAAACATACTTCTTCATTCTTGCCTATGACCAATTATATTTCTTACGAGATTAAACTTGTAAATTCTCCAAAAGACGCCACAAAATACTGCATATTTACAATACATTAAATGAAAGGGTGGAATCAGTCTTGACTCTACATTCTTGGAGGGTCACTTTGTTGGCATTATGATGCATGTGTTGTACTTGATGGCAACCCTCTCATAGAAGATCATCTCACTTGTATATATTCAGATGAATCTACAATGCATGGGTTACCGGACAGCAAAAAGGGATCAGATGACAGTTCACAAGTAAGCTTTGCCATCAAGTCCAAAGGGGGAGATTGTTTGCATTATGGCTAAAGTGTTGTCCTTGATGGCAACCCATACAGGTGATGGATCACTGTACAACAGGTCAATAGCAAACATTGATGAACAGCTCTCAAACATTGAAGAAAATAAGGAGTACGCAGGCACACCATTCAAAAGGTGCGTACACGCAAGCATGTCTTATATAAAGTGCGTACATACCCGCAGGATACCCATTCATTGGATGCGTACCCCCAGTGCACACACTTCAAGACAGTTAAGCGCCCACACATGGGGTTACCAACTCCCATCAAATTGCATTGAATACTCCTGAGCCTGAATTTCCTACTCAGATTACCTGATCTCTGCACCAAATCCTTTAGCCTGTGCTCCGACAACTCACATTTACTCTGCATGTTTTGAATGGGAATGTTGAGCTTGACAAATTTATGGTTAGTATAAGTATTGTATGCGGGATGACACTTTCCTTCCTTGGGCATGACATTTTCCTCCTTCATCCACCTTGAGAAGAACTCAATCAATTCAAGAGCCAACGGACCGTAGGCATGATTACCACCGCATTATCTTTGGTAATTTTAAAATGCACGGTAGGCCTTCACGCCCATTTCCTTTGATTTGACATTATTCTTATTGCAATATCCTTTCTAATCCAAATAATTTTCATGGGATGTAATGAAATGATGGATTACCTTGACCCCATAGGAGCACTCCTTGTTCCAAATAGGACCCTTGATTGGCTAACTCATTAGTTGATTGATTATTTCCTCTTTTGACATGATAGAAAAATATATTTTCAACAACTAACTCCGGGTAATGATGCATCCATGTTATTTATTCCTTAAGATTGATTGATTTTTCACCTTGTCCTGAGGATGAACCACATTAGTTGGTTCGAAACGTCGACCAAATTTTAATGATGTGATTAATCCGGAAAGACATTCATCTACAGTATGGATCGCAAAAGTCTTAGATCTAACAATATTTTTGAATTTTAGGATTTGTCTCCTAATTCAAGAGTCTAGAGAGGATTGATCTATCTTAGAGAAATATTTGTCTTGATGAAACTTTTGGATTATCACCATGAAGTCTCGCATTAAAACTAAATTATGTATTCCCCTTGCTAAAGAAATCCTCAAACCTTGCCATAATGCAAGTGCTTATGCCTAGTTATTTGTGGTTCTCCCTAATCCCCATGCAAGTACAATCTCCATTTCGTCGTTGAGGTGATATATCACCCCTCCCGCTCCTACGTCCCCCAAATAGAGGAGAAATTGTTACAACTGCCTTCCCTCCACATTTAATTGGACCTCTAAGTAATTGGACAGATGCAAGCATAAGAGAGCCAAGATGTCACAAGTGAAATGTCCCACAGGAAGAAGTCTATGGAGAGGTTGTTCAAAACTTTGATGGTTATGTATGAATTGGTATACAGGAGGCTAGAGTTCATGGAGAAGCAAAGGGACAAGTGGTCCAATCTAATGGATCACAAATTGGTATGGATTGAAGCCCATATGGAGAGGAGGCTCGTCGAACTGGAGAAAAATATACTCTTGTTGAAGATGAGGTCCCAAGAATTTGTATGGAGTGTCGAGGATGATGATGGGTAGGCATTGTTTGTCCCGAAAACGAACCTGTAGGAAGTTGTCATGGAAGGAGAGTTGTCGGGTGTTGATCAACATTGCACAAAACAAGTAGCAAATGGAAATAATCCAGAAGCAAGCCCCTCTCTAAGATTTTAGTTAAAAATAAAATATGTACTAAAAATTTGAACCTTTTTTTTAGAATTTTGTAAAGTTTATAGGCAATTTAGGAATAATATTATAGTGAAAAAATCTCAAGGTGGCAAGAAAATTTTGTTATGGTTGTACTAGAATTTTGCAACAACTAAAGTTATAGAGGCATGTAAATGGTTTTGGCCATGAAAACCAATCCTTTAATAAAAAATAGTCATTATGTTAAACTAATAATAATAATTATAATAATATTAAAAATAATTCCTCAAAGGGGGTGGCCAACCATGTGACAAATGAGATTAGGGGGGTGAATCGTCCACCCCACTGACTCTGAATGTCATTAAGATAGGGGTGGCATGGTTTCCCCCTCCTCACCCCGACTCGAATCCCCACACCGACCCCGACGCATGAGGCATGTGAAGGTCACTTTGTTGTTTAATGGATAGGCTTATTGTGGAATCTTCCTATATCTAGTCTATGCTATAAGGCAAGAGTATGAACCTTGCATGTGTAATTTTCATACTATAGGTGGGGTTTTCCTTTCCTCGTCAGAGTTGGGAAAGATGGTATTACTATGTTTTTCAACTAAAGATATGGATTTGGAAGAAAGAGTATCTAGTTTTGAATTAGTATGTTGGAGCTGGCACGACATTTGAGGTACATAGAGGTTGTAATTCCCTACTTTTATGTATTGGTGTACGATATGATTGTTAGGATGGACTTGGAGAAGCAAAAAAAAATGCAATCTCAAGGTTTGAAGCAAGCTTTCGAGCCAGCGATTTCGATTGTTGGTGGCATGTTATTGGACAAATTCGAGTTTAGAACAATTGAGTTTCTTTATCTTAACTTTTATCCATGAATTAAGCGGGTAACTCTTCTCTTCCTTCCAATATTATAATTGCCTTTGCTTCTAGTTACTATTGGCATGATGTTGGCTTCTTTAGATGGTCTGCATGGGGGTCCGTTGATGTTTTGTTTCTCTTGACTTGGGGCACCTTGATGCCTATGGAGTGGGACTATAACTCTAGTTTTCTTGTGCTGAAGCACATAAGTCTATGGAAAATTCCTCTCGGTGATTGGTTTAGAAGACAAGGTCAGTTCAGAGTATATTTTTATTTTCCTTTGTACTTAGTCAACCAGTTTGGGCATACCTATAGGGGTATAGAGGATATTTTGTTGGAAAATGTATTGGGGAGAGAAAATTCTCCCAATATTCTTGTAACTATATTCAACCCTTAGGGGTGGTTCACAAGGCATGATATTTGGGATTTGTGGAGTCTCTTTATCTAGTATTGTGTCGGTCTATTACCTGTAGTAGTTATTATACTGTGACAGAATGTCCATGGTTTCCATAGGGTTGGTGGACGTGGCTATCCCAATTGATCATGTGCCTAGTTGCAAGATGAGGAGGAAGTGAATTCTTATCACTTGCTAACCTCTCATAATACTCAGGATACAATTGAGAGACTTGTAAACCAAGATGCTCAAGATTAGTAGGCTTATTTTGACTTGTAACTTTTAGAGGTCTCCCATTAACCTCTTGACCTTGGTCATACCAAGGGAAGAAGGAATTTGAAAATGCATTATGTTGTTCTCCATTGGTAGTTAAAGACTCTGCTTGGACGAGTCTTAAAGTATAAACATGAGGATAATAACAACATCATCTCCTTTCTCAATGATATTCAATGGAATTAGTGGAAACAACAGGCATGTCTTGATAGGTTGGAAGCTCACTTAACTCACATTAAGAGACACATAGAATGTGGGAAAGCCCTCTATGCCACCTAGTTTGAGTGTGAAGGATCCAATTCCACTATCATCATTAAACACTTGATTTGGTGACTATGTTCTAGATATGTTTTAGTAAGCTCTTTTATGTTATCTAGTCTTTTTGTTAGTTGTTGTTCCTAGTTTTTAATGTAAACATCTAGTACTTCTTAATATTGAACAACAAATTTGTTTTCTTGTGTGGAAAAGCGTGGTCAATATTTTTGACAATGAACTCATCAATGATATAATTTTATTTTCAAAGACAATATAATTAACTTAAAAATAATAATAAACAATAATAATAATATAACCATCATAATAAAAACATCAATAATATTAATGCTATTGCTAATAGAAATAATCGATAGTGTTGTCTAGTTTGGAATAGGACTTCCACAATTTTAATTAACGATCAATAATTATTAGGGGTGTAGTCTAACTTAAAGATTAAATAGCCTTTTTTAAGGCATTTTTTATGATTAATTTTAACCACATTTCGACAGATATTTTTAGATTTTTTTAATATGTAGAATTCAAGTGCCCTAGGGGATTTTCAAGGTGTTGAATCCATTTATGCATTCAAGAAAGTATTTTAAACAACAAAAAATATAATCTTTCTTGAAATTGTATCACTCGATTCGGTGAAAAAGACTTTTTCATCTACAAGTTAGACTATGCCATTATTAAGTGGATGGAAGGAATTTAACCTTCATGGAATCTTCTTAGTAGTATACATAAATCGAAAATTGAGATTTATCCCCAAAGTAGTTATGCCCTTTTTGTCTCTTTAATTAAATTCATTAATTTTTAAAACAAGGTCACATGGACAAGTGTCATATGAAATGAGTTATGGTTTTTTGGACAATTGGTATTGATAAGACATGGTATTGACCCACGATATTGTGACAAATCCTATTGAAATATTATTAAGTGGTTATGCATGTTTATTTTGGAATAGAGCTTCCACAATTTTAATTTAATTATTAATGATTATTAGGTGGATGGTAGTGATTTAACTTTCATATAATATTCTTAGTAATTTACGCAAATCAAAGGTTGAGATTTATCATAGGCTTGTTTATTTTAGAATATCGCTTCCACAATTTTACTTTAATTATCGATATTTACTATAACAATCATATACTTTAAATGACTGATAAATGCGAATATACATCAATCACTGATAAACATAAAAACGCTTACTTCATCATACATCTCAAGTTGCTAAAACTAGCCTAGATCTATCTTAACTTTGGATCTATCAAGCACAGAGAGAGAGTATATTTATTTTCAATTTAAAAGAAATTTTCACCTCAAGAGATTTAATCCCTTTGGCTGCTTGGTAGATCCAGACTTAAGATGTAATTAGGTTGGTTTGATTATTAGTTATAATTACAATTATAAACATAATTATTATTTTATTTTATTTTATTTTTATTTTTAGTTTTATGTTATTTAGCCGAGTGAAAATGCTAAATAGGACATTACATTACAACATATCTACCATACCGTGTTGAATAGTGCCTCTCAACGTGATTAAAAGAAATCCTAAGAATTAACTAAATTATAAGTTTATTTAAAATAATAAATATTTTTTTTTTTTTTTTTTTGTAAATATGACTAATTCTATTATGGTACAAAAAAGTTACAGTGCCGGCATTACATTTGAGTAACATTTGCCACCATGGGTCGGCAATCTGGACAAGAAGACATTGAGTCTGAGCCTGTGCTCAATGAGCTATCCGTAGACCTCAGACAAGAGCTAAAATAGTGTTCAAAACAGCTAAAGTTGACCCATCCTCGCCCTGCTATCACAGAGGAGGATTTACAGACTCTGTTCTTATGCAAATTTAACTGAAGTACAGACGCTTTTTGACCAAAACCATTAAAAACGCTATTTAACATGACCATTACAGATTTACAGGCTAGAAGCCATGACAAAAAGACACATAACAGACTTGGAAGCATAACTAACGTGTACAAAAACTGACTCATACCAATGACCCGCCGTCAAACCTCTGGACGTCCACGCGGCATGCTCAGGTGTAAGGGTTGAGTGTCGCCTCCACTGATGGCGGGATGAAATGGCCATCAGGTTCCTCCACCACCGGGCAGCCTGAGAATTCGGAAGCGCTGGAGTCTGAATTCTGAAGTGCTGAGCCTCCACCACTTGGGTCAGCAGTGTTCCGCGCCATTTCACTCTCGGCCTCCACAGGCTGAGATTGCTGCTCACGGGTAGACAAAGGTGGACGAGGAGCTGCTGGGTCGCCCGGCCTGTCATGGTGCTCGCATTTTTCAATGCGCACCGAGACGAAATAAACGGTGGTATCCAGAATGCAAGTGTGCCTGAAACGAGTGGCCGAATGACCTCCGAACGGGCATGCCAACGACCGCCCTCTGCCGCGCCCTCGTCCTCGTTGCTGTGGCGGGCGGGTGCCTTCTGAGGAGTCAGAGGATTGAGGTCCAGAGGCCAAAGACCTGGCTCTCGAACCCCCCCTCCTGCAGGCGCCCCTCTGTCGATCTCTCGGCATGTTGCCCACCCAACGTTGTCAGTGTTGCACTGGTGAAGCCACGCAAAAGAGCTAACACGACAATTCTCCCAAGACTGAGTGCGAGCCGGCAAAAGGATGGTGCCAAGACAGAAAACAAGCCAGGCCCGACCAATTAACCAGGTGGAGCGATTCAACCAAACCTTGCAAACAATTCTGGGAGCCAAAGCATTCAGGGAAGCTACGCTATGGGCGTTCTGACTCACCTTGCCCCTCAAAACGACCAGGCCACAACAGAAATCAACTACAATGCTCAGGATGAAGCCTGGTTGCAGAGAACCAGAGCTTCTCCCGTCTGCATAACGAACCTCTCGGCGCATTGAACCAGACCCGCTGCCAATTAAACCTGTTGCAGCGATGGAGGGGCGGCAATTAAAGCTGGCTGGACGGCTACGAGAGCCTTCGGCCCAGGTGTCATGAGGCGACGGCCACTTGGCTGTAAATGCGACCGTCCTTGCCCATAAATACCTAACTAACACCCGCATCCGGGAAATAAATATTATTATTAATGATAAAAAGAATTAATATATAAGTGAAACATATATAGATTAAAATAAAGAGTGTATTCTTAACCATGGAATTTTCCCCTACTTTATTATGGAGATTATTATTCTATAAATAAGTTTTGTTACATCATCATGAGCCAATACCATGGATTATAAATATAGCATACAAAAAAAAACCATAACTCATTGCATATGACACTTGTTCATATAACATTTTTTTAATTAATGAATTTAATTAAAAGGGAAAATATGACATAACTGCTTTGGAAATAAATCTCAGTCTTTGATTTGTGTACCTACAAAGAATATTCCATGGATGTTAAATCCTTACACCCACCTAATAGTTATTGATAATTAAATTAAAAATGTGGAAGCCCTATGCCAAAATAGACATGCCTGAGCATAATAAGGTGGATGGTAGAGATTTAACCTTCATAGAATATTATAGAATATTCTTAGTAATATACACAAATCAAAAGTTGACATTTATCTCCAAAGTAATTATGTCAATTTTTCCCTTTTAACTAAATTCGTTAATTAAAAAAATGTTATATGGACAAGTGTCATATGAAATGACTTATGGTTTTTTGGGCATTTGGTATTAATAAGCCATGTTATTGTAACAAAGTCTATTTGTAGATTAACAATCTCATGAGTGAATAATTATGGTTAAATGTATATATGTTTAACTTATATATTGATTATTTTATCAATAATTAAAATAATAATGAATGTTGAGCAGACTGAGGTAAACCAACGAACGAAGTTTCGAATGCACTCGGCTTCTCTGTAACATACGCCTACATCTCAGTGCCCTCTTGGCGGCTGTCAGGACCCCCTCACCTCTCCTTCTCCCATGGAGGAGCTGGTTGATGGCCCTGAGGCTCTCTCTTTTTGTGACATGGTCACTGGTTGCCCGATAGAACAAGTGTCTTTCTTCACCAAGCTGGGTTCAAGCACTGCCTTTCACTCCTCCAGAATAGGCCTTGAAGCTAGGGTCAAACAGCACGAAAAAGGAAAAATGTTGAGGCTCATTCTTCCAAAGGCACCACCTCTGCAAATTCTTCAGATATGGAAGAAAACACCACAAAGGGTCTGCTACAAAAAGAAAGAATGAAATCAAGCAAAAACTGCAACCCAAAAGCCAAAAAAATCTTGGAGTTGGAAATCCAAGACTCAGGGGTAGTTGTTTACAAAGATTATATGCAAGAACATGTAGTAATCTGCAAATTCATGGGCATCTGGCCCACAATGAAAGCTTTGAACTAGTGGATACAAGCGAAATGGAAACCAAAGGGAGAAATCGGACTCCAACTGGGTTCAAAGGGGTTCTTTACAATTATTCTCGACCTCCTAGAAGACATAGATAGGATATTTGAGGGAGGACCCTACTTCTTCAACTCTGTAGGACTGTATATGAGATGCTGGAAAGAAAACTTGACTCCTTAGAAAGAGGACTTCACCAGAGTCCTAGTCTAGGTTCACCTCTATTCCCTACCAACTAATTATTGGGCCCCTTCTACCCTTAAAGGCATTCGACACCAATTAGGAGAGTATATAAAAATGTCAGAGCACACATGAAGTGGACATTATGTCTCCTATGCCAGAATATGTGTTTACATGTATGTCTCTAGAGCCCTTCCAGAAGCCATAAAATTGATATTCAGGGATGAAGTCTGGCTCCAGAGCATTGATTATGAACATATCCCCCTCCGGTGTAGGAAGTTCCATGAGCATGGACACTCTTCATGGATTGTCCACAAAACAAAATGCCTCAAAACACTGAATAGACCAGCAAGAAAAAGGATGGTGAGGGCTTCAACGGAGTAAACGCAAGGAATAAAAACAACAGGAAAACTAACACAAAGAAGGAACAACAACATATAACTAACTTGAACCAATTTGAGGCTTTGAGTAATTCACAAGGACAACGACTATCGAGCAACCCAACAGAGGAGGAGGATACAGATGATAAGTAAATCACAGTAAACCAGAGGCAAGAGGATAGCCATTTGGATCACAACAACAAGGAAGATGAGAACTCACAAAAAGACATAGAAATGAAACAAGTATTGGTGGACGTAACCCCGTACGAAAGTGAAATAGAAGAAGCACTGGAAGGAGTTGACCTCTTATCAATAACAGAGGAATGGAATAAAAATGGACTGGCGACAATCCAAGAAGACCAAATTCAGAAAATGGAAGGAGCCTATCTCCTTCAAGAAGAACCAAAGCAAATCTCAGGTCAACCATCATCTGAAATCAACACAACTAAAGGCATTTTGGTAAACATAATAGCAGGAAAATATAGCCCAAAAGGCCCAAGTTGCAAAAGGGGAAGGAAAACCACCAGCCAGCTTCTTCAAGAACTTGGCACTAGACTCATCAACAAAGGAAAGGTAAAGGCCCTAGCTCTAACTCCCACTCTTTACCAATGAATTGCATCTCTTGGAATATCATAGGACTTAATGGTCTAGGAAAGAAAAGAATCTTAAAAAATAGACTCCTTGTTGATAAACTGGAAATCCTTCTTATTCAAGAAACCAAACTTGAGTTAGCTCACCTCATTCTCCTGCAAAAAAATTGCTTCAAGCATTACAGATACAGAGCCAATTCTGCCATTGGATCAACAGGAGGAATAATGACCATGTGGAAAAGCTCGTTGTATTATCTCACCTCCTCCATTGCCACAAAACACTCCATAACAACTGTCTTGAAAATTATTGGCACTAATGAGAGCATCTATGTTACCAATATCTATTCCCCCCATAGAGCGGTGGAACGAATCAAGATGCTTCAAAGTATATCCAAACTTGTGGATTCCATCCAATTTCCTTTTAAAATTTTCGCAGGGGAAATCAACATCGTAATTAGTCTTGAGGAAAAAAAGGGAGGCATGAGAAAACTTGATAAGGACTCTAAAGCCTTTCAATCCACCATAAATGGCCTTAGTCTAATTGATATCCCAACAAATAATGATACCTTCGCTTGGAATAACAAAAGAGGGGAAGAAATACAAATAGATCCTAGGCTTGATTGATTCCTCCTCTCAGAAGAAATATTTCTCACCTCCTGGGAAACAGAAGCAAGAATTCTCCCACAATCTGGATCTGACCATTGGTCGATATCCCTGAAACCTCACATCTCCCTTGGTCTGAAAAACAGGCCATGCAGATTCGAATCCTTTTGGCTAGAGCACCCAGATTTCATGGGAAAAATGAAATAATGTTGGAGAAATTCGATGTCAATAACCGGAAATAATATGTACAAATTTCAGCAGAAATTGAAATACATCAAAGAGGAAATAAAAAAATGGAACAAGGAAACTGGAGCTTAAAATGGAAATCCTCCAGCAATAAATTATCAATGAGGGTATCACAGGACAAAGGAAAAAGGAAGAGCTCAATCTCCAACAAATTTGGGAGGAAAGGGTTTCATAAGAAGAGAAACTCTAGCATCAAAAATCCCAAATAAACTGGCTAAAGTGTGGGGAAAGAAACTCTGCTTTCTTCCATCGATCGATGATCCAACACAAAAGACAAAATAGAGTAATAGTCGTAAAAAAAAAGAAGGAAACCTTATCCATTCCCATGAGGATATGGTAGAGGAACTAAATCGATACTTCAACACTCTCCTTTTGGAGCCTAGGATTGATCGGGCAAGGGATATTCAAAAAATAACTAACAACATCCCAGAGATCCTCACTGAGGAACACAATAAAATGCTTTTGAGGAAATTCTCACTGCAAGAGGAGGATGAAGTTGTCATGAATATGCCCACTGGTAAAACGTTTGGTCCGGATGGGTTCACCATTGACTTCTATAAAGATTGTTGGCCCATGTTAAATAATGACGTCCATGCCCTAGTGGAGGAGTCCAGAATTCAAAAGTCCATTGTAAAAACTCTCAATACCACCTTTCTCCCTCTAATCGCTAAATGTGACGTCGCTGACTCCCCAAAAACATTTCTTCCTATAGCCCTCTACAATGTCATTTACATGATCATCTCTAAGGCATTGGCTAACGGATTAAAACTTTTCCTGCCTCTTTTGACCTCCCAACACCAAACTGGTTATGTGGAAGGAAGGAAAATCATGGATAAAATCATACTTTCCCACAAATTAATCCACTCTCTCAAAGTTGAAAGGAAGCCTGGAATGATGATGCAGTTGGACATGTCCAAGGCTTTCGACAAAATCAGCTTGGTTTACATGAAAGAGGTCCTGGCATCTTTTGGGTTTCACAAAGATTGTATAAAATGGATTATGGCGATGGTCTCGGGGGATTTTTTTCTCGATTCTCCTAAATGGATCCCCATCTTAGACCTTCAACCCTTCAAGAGGCATCTGGAAAGGGGATCCTATCTCTCCCTTTCTTTTTGTCATAATGGCAGAGGGACTCAAATGATCCATCACCGCGACCTCTTCTTCAAATGCCCTTTTTGGCCTCAATCTTTATACGTTTTCTCCTCCCTCCACTCATCAACATTTTTTGGATGATGCCTTGCTAATGGGTCTCCCCGCCATAAAAGAAGCCTTATCCTTCAAAGCCATTCTCTTTGGTTTCTCTATTGCCTCTCGCGCCTCAATAAATCAAGAAAATTTCAAATTATTCTTCTTCAATAGCCCTCTGGCTATCCAATGAAATATTGCTAGAATATTAGAATTCCAAAGAAGAAAAATCCCCTCCAGATACCTAGGCATCCCTCTCACTGACAAGCCCATGGCTCATTCTACTTGGGAAGCTCTTATCATCAAGATGGAAAAAAGGCTTGCCAATTAGACTTTCAGATCTCTAAATCTAGTAGGTCGCTTGGTATTACTAAAATCTGTGTTATAGGTTATTCCACATTATTTGTACTCAGACTTGGCAGCCCCCAAATCAATCTCTAATATTATCAGAATCTCCAGAGGAACTTCCTGTGGAGAGGCTCGGAAAATAAGCAAAATTGAGCATTGGTGGCTTGGGAAAAAGTGTGTAAACCCAAAAAAGAAGGCGGTCTCGACCTCAAGGACCCTGAGATCTTAGGAAAATTCTTGGGTGCGAAAACAATGTGGTGATGGATAGTAAACCCAAATTCTCCCTTGGGAATTCTCTGGAAGGCAAAATATGTCCCTACCCACTCACAGGAACATATCATCAGGCTCAATGGGATCATAAAAGGTTCTGCCATATGGAACTAGGCATGGGACAATAGAGCAATCATCCAAAAACACAGTTTTTGGGAGGTGGGAAATGGGGACAAGGCCCTCTTTTGGGAAGATGTCTGGAAGCAAATGCCATACCTTGCAAAGGATCAATTGAGACATATTAGGATTGGCATAAAAAATAGGGGAAAAATCAGGGTAAGTCAATATTGGAAACCCAACAATGGAAGTGACAAATGGAGAGAATAGTTAGATGAAAAAGAGTGGGAACCCCCAATCAACACTCAGGTATGGTAGGAGCTCTTGACTGAACTCCAAACAGGACATATTCAATATGATACCTCCGAGGACAAGCTCAGAGGGGGGAAGAACCCGACAGGGTACTTTAATTTAAAGGAATCTTACAGCTACACCACTCTACATGCCCAACATCAATCAGAGAAAAAATGGAAATCTTTATGGGAAAGAAAACACTGGCCAAAAATCACCATTTTTCTTTGGGTCGTAATGCACAAAAATATTCTTACATGGGACAATTTAAAGAAAAAACGATTCATTGGCTCCTCTAGATGAAACCTATGTAAGCTAAAGGAAGAAACAAAAAAATCACTTTATGAATGAGTTCCCCTACACGAACAAGCTATGTAATTGGGTGTATCTGGTTTTCAAGGCCTCAGATCGGGACCCCTCCTCAATTCTCAATACCATTGAAAATTGGAGACCCTCCCTTTCCCCAAATCCTCTAGTGAAAAAGGCTTGGAACATTGCTCTAAGAATCATATGATGGGTGTTATGGAAGGAAAGAAATGCTAGATTTTGTAGAGAAGCATCCCAACAAGAAGAATTTGTTCTTTCCATTGTCAAGAAAATAATCTAGGAAACAATGGCATCCTCCACTCTCCATTTCCCCATTGACCCTCCAAGCAGTTCAGATTTGATCATTCTCACCCTTATTTATCTTCAACTCACCCACTTCTCCAATGCCTCAACCATTTCGAGAAATCGCGGCCTAGCTATCAACTGGTCTCCCCCAGAGACAGACACTATCAAACTCAACTACGATGGGGCAGCAAAAGGCAATCGGAGCATAGCTGGCTTCAGTGGGGTCTTCAGAAATTCTCAAGGGGAAATCCTTAGGCTCTATGAGGGAAAAATTGGCACCTCTACCAATAATGTTTCGAAGCTTCATGCTCTGGAACACGGGCTCGACATTGCTAAACTCCACAATTTGACTCCACTGATCATAGAAGGAGACTCAACCTTGGTTACTTAGTCTAGCTGAAAACTTCAGCAGGGATTGGATGCCGCCAAGTTGTAAAAAAACTGGAGGCTAAATAAGATCCTACAAAGAATAAAAAATAATATCGAAAGCATGAATGGGCTTCACTTCCAAGATGCAAGACGGAATGGGAATAATCTGGTGGATATGTTGGCAAACGAAGGCATGACGGGAAACTACCATCTGCAATCGAGGGCTTAAAATGACCCGGAGAACAAAAATCTTCATCAGCAATGTGAAAACATAAATGCAAAGGAAAACATAAATAACGAGCATTAACAGTTCGTAGATCTCCAGTCTCATCAATGATGAAATATGTTGTTCAGATGATTGCAGTAATAAGGAAAACCTACCCGTGCCACTTTCCTTATGATAATCGTGCCAAAGAAGCCTTCCGCTGCTCTGTTCTTCCTCGGGGCTGTCGCCCTTCTCTCCTATCAACCAAGCTCAGTACCATCACAACCACCCACCTCAAGTACCTCAAACGATCCACCTTCATTCCCCATCCTTGACCTCCTCACCCCTCGAGACTCTCCTGCCTCTATGAATACCCCCTCTCACCTTCTCCTCCTTGTCACCTAGATTGCTCTTGCGCCCCGTTTTTCCTGCTTCCCCTTTGCTGAAAGCCTGTTGTCTGTCCTTCCCCCTCTCATGGCGCCCAAGCGGAGTGCAAGTCCGGCTCCCAGTCGAGGGCTTGGACGTGTCCATGATTCCTCCCGTTGGAACAATTTAGGCTCCCCTCCCATCACTTGTGCCAAGTCCTTTGCTAGGTGAGCTGCTTTAAACTACTATGTTGTCGTGAACCCATAAACACAGGAGAGAATTGTGAACTTGGAAGTACAAGTCAAAGCTCTCAGACAAGGTTTGTCCTCGGAAGAAGTAGTTATTGATTTCGCATGGATCACTGACCCTTCTCTCTACAAGGCCAGGGAAAATCTATACACGCGAGCCATTGATCTCTCGTGGTAGATGAAAGATCTCCTCGGCCTGGCAATGTAGGAGCAGACTGAGCTTTCAAAGGTGGTGGAGGATAAAATAGACAACCTTACAGATAAATTTGTTGTGTATGTGGATTCAGTCTACCATTGCCACTTTGTCACTAGAGACTCTCCCCTTTATATTGTGTTGAAGAAATGGGCCACCACAAAGATTCACTTGTGGGGTGACAGTTCCCCCAGCGTAAAAAAGGAACCTATTTCAGCCTCCTCCAGTCGTCCAACAACCATGGCACCATAGGAAGGCAACACCCAATAACATTCTATTATCTTGGATGATGACCTCGAAGAAGCTAACACTTAATGTTCATGACGAGTTCCTTTTTGATCCTTCACCCTCTTAGGCTCGCAGTTGTCGCTGAGAACGTAGCGTCAAGAACGACACAGAAAATAAAGGCTTTTGGAACATACATCCTCTGTTCAACATTACCATCTGGTTTTTTGGAGTCAATCTCTGTTCTACTTTTTGTAGTTTTCTCTGTTCTGACAATTGAAATCTTCTCACAAAACATAACTTTTCTTTTTGCAAAGCTTCATTGTAAATTTGTCACTATGGTTGCTAGAATGGCCAGGGTTGTTGGCTCTTGTGCTGGAGAGGTTTTCTCGCACAACCCAACTCTTGTAAACTTTTTTACAGTGATATAATCTATCTTATTCATAATAATAATGATTTTAAATAAAGTTATAATTTAGTTAATTTTTATGATTTTTGTAATTTTAAAGTGAGATGTATGATTAAGCAAGTGTTTTCATTGATGCTTATTATGGATTGATGCCTTACCAACCATTTAATTTATATGGTTTCACTATTAATAAAACTAAAGCAATCATATTAATTAAATGGCTAGTAAATGTCTATACATTAGTCCATAATAACCATCAAACCACTTATTTCATATACATCTCAAATTACTAAAATAAAAACAATCATAAAAATTAACTAAATTATAAGTTTATTTTAAATTAATAATATTATTATGAATGATAAATATAATTAATATACAACTTAAATAGTCAAAACCCCCATCTTCGCCTCAAGCATGGGTGACATAAGGATGTCCAGTCTTGGCTCAACCACTGGGGGATAAATGAGGAGATCATCCTGGGAAGCAAGGATAGTGTCAAAGATACTATCACCTCCAAATTTTAGGATAAGTTATGGGATGACAAAGAGCTGGAGGGTAAGAGGAAGCTAAGATATTATAATGAGGTGATCAACCCCACCCTTCAGAATCAGAATTATCTTTCTATTTTGACCATCTTGAAGAATAAGATGAACATCACTAAGATTATAACTAACTCTCATGAAATTCAGAGTGAAACCGGGAGGTGGTCTATTCCCAAGACTCCCTCGGATGATGAACATTGCTAAGATTAGAACTAACTCTCATGAACTTCAAAGTGAAACTGGGGGGTGGTCTACTCCCAAGCCTCCCTGGGATGATAGAATTTGTTAGCTTTGCGATACTAAGAAAGTGGAGGATGAAAGGCACTTTCTTTTAGATTGTCCAGCCCCTATATCCGCTCTCATTTCTCTAACATTTGTCACAATTCCAATCTTCTTGACTTACTAAGTCAACCCAACTATAGTGATCTTGCTGCGCTTCTTTCCCTTCTTTTTGAGTAGAGAAATAAGATCCTAAATAATTACAATAAGATTCTCCTTCTCAAGGTCTAGTAGACCACATTGGTCTTAGTGGGCATTAATCATCATCATGCATTTAAAAAAAAAACTTAATCATGAAGATTTATCCCATTTTATCATGAAATTTATTAATATATAAATAGGTTTTGATACAATACCATGGCTTATGAATGCCACATGCTCAAAAAACCATAACTCATGTCATGTGACACTTGTTTATATGCTATTATTTTAATTAATTAATTTAATTAGAAGGGCAAAAGGAACATAACTACTTTAGAGATTATAAAAGAGGTTTGTATCTCAAGAGATTTGATCCATGTGAACCCTTAGTAGATCCTAAATTAAGATAGATTACATGATATTTTTTAAAATAATAAACTATATTTTACCAATAATATTAAATTACAAAACTATGATGTATTTTAATTTTACTTAATAATTTATTTAACTCATTTTGAACAATGCTCTAATGGAAAACACGATTCCCGCCCTTTCATAACAATACGATACAAGGTAATCAACTTGAGTAAAACCAATTTTAAAATTGTTATTTGAAGTTATTACGCAGTTTGTTCGTAGGTTACTATTTAAAGAGTGGAGTAGATTAACATTTTTTCAAAATGTTGTTCTGAACCATAAATGTTTTTGCATTCAAAATTTAAATCAGTGAACCATAAGTATCCTCTTGTATCTCTATTTTCTGTGAAATGTGTTTCGCTTCCAATGATAGAGTTTTATTCAATAAACTTTTGATATATCATGTGTGTCCGTGACATACTAAACAATACTCTTAATTTGACTATATATTTGGAAATATTTCTAAAAATAATATTATTTGGCCCCCTACTAACACGAACCCAATACATTTTTCCAATTTGACATATCATGTGTGTTCGTGACATACTAAACAATATCCTTAATTTGACTTCATATTTGAAAATATCTCTAAAAATAATATTATTTAACCCCCTACTAATATGAACCCAATACACTTTTCTAATTTAAAAATCTTCTATTTTCATTAAAATAATTTATACCCCTTTATATTTTTTCATTAACTTTGAACTCCATTTTTTATATCTACCACTATAAAAATTATTTAGGCCATATTATATGCTCAATATATTATGTCATTTTTTCCTCAATATATATCCCCCAATATGAATGCACTTGGTATGGTATTGCTCCCCCAGTGAAGCCACCATGTCATGCACCCTACACAATATATTGAAAATCAAAGTATCATGTATTCATGTTTATCTCATATCTATGATGAAAAAACACATATATAGACAAAGACCAGACACAAATATTTCCACAGACAACAACCATGTTGAAACATGACCCTGTGGCGAAATTGAAATGAAAAAAATCTCCAAAATAATTTAATATAACGAATAATAAACACATGATCCATTGGAGACATAAACATACATGTGTCGGCAACAGTGATGGCTTGGCACCATTTCTTGTCTTAAGTAGC